>CM023533.1:49369732-49673757 GCA_013350335.1 Chimonanthus salicifolius
GTAAGTGCAAATGTAATGAGTCCCCACCCATCACAAGTATACATAGCTATCACTGACGGGATTCTCACGTCAAGGTAACCCAGAGTACTCCACATTTCCTTTGAATAGAACTCACATATCAAGTAAGCCAGAGTACTCCACATTTCCTTGTATAGAACTCTCATGTCAGGTAATCCAGAGTACTCATTTCCCTGGATAGGACTCATCATTAAGTTGTCCCATAATCATCACCCCATTCCATGTATGAGATGTCAATGTATATATATGTCATTTGTAAATATATATCTCATTATTCCAAACCAATTGAAACATATTAACAATAACAACATATCTCATAAAAACATGATAAAACGAAAAATAACAGTGGTTACAAGTAGGTAGGAAACCTACGGAAACGTCGCCTAAGTGTCCGTTCCTTTTAAAGCTTCACCCGATCACGACTCGCACGCCGTTCAACTTCCGTTTCCTGGTTTATACAATAGCAAGTTAATACTTAATCTTCTTGATTTCTAATCAAGTTTAGATCCCATAAACTATCTCGTGGGGTTTGGCCACACCCATGGCCGAACCTCACCCACTTTAATTTGATTTCTCTTTTTATTTAATCCTCATTAAAACATCTCATATTACAAACATACCTTGGTAGGGCTCGGCCATACAACCTGGCTGAACCTTATCACTTTGGTTTTGGACCCTCTTTTCAAGTCCTTTGATCAACCCGATCATATTTATCATTTGACTTGTATTTACAGTTTTGCCATTGGCCTAACCGATGCTTAATTTTGCTTCATAGTCAAAGCCCATATGACCAAACCACCTTAGTGGGGTTCGGCCATACAACATGGCGAACCTCACCACTTAGTTTTTGTCCTTTAAATCCTTCCTTAACCCATTTCCAATTATATTATAACTTAGCCTAAGTCCACCAAATGATCATTAATGGGGTTCGGCCATACTACATGGCCGAACCTCATCCTATGGATTTTTATCCATATTCCATCATCTACCATGATTGGTTATTTACTTACACTAAGTCCATAGATAATCATATCATCATCCAAAATTTTCAACCATGATCTTATCCTAATTAATCCATAAAAACAGTCCACTAAATTCCATAACCAAGAAACCTTACATATAAAATGGTCCATGGGGTTCGGCCATACACATGGCCTTACCAATGGTTCCCTTGGTTCAATGATTCCAGCATATGTACATAACTTAGGCTCAATACTTTTAGCCCTAATAACCATATGGTTCAGCCATCTAATGGCCAACCCAAAACAGGACCTTATCTCCATTAAATCACTAAAAATCCCATAATATTATATGGTTTTTATCTCTCAAAAACCATCACAAATTACCATATAATTATCATACCATTTCATGGGGTTCAGCCATCCCAACTGGCCGACCCTATGACCCATGATTTGGACCTTTTTAACTTACATCTTATGTCCAAAAACATGTAAAAATCACCATAGTATTGCATGGTTTTTACCCTTCAAAAACTATCCAAATACCCAAATAACTTCATGGGGTTCGGCCATCCAAAGTGGCGAAACCCAATGATCCATTTTATCATTTTTAAACAACTTTATCCAAAGTTTAAACCCTTGATGAATTTGGCCATTCCATGGCCAACTCATGACATTCAAATCCATGATTTAAAACCCTTTCAACTTGCATCTTAGGTATAATTAAAAACATCTAAACTGTCCATCATTTTGCATGGTTTTCAACTTACAAAAACCATCAACATAACCATATTATTTCATGGGGTTCGGCATCCAAAGTGGCCGAACACTATGGTCCATGTTTTCCATCGTTTTAAACATCAATATTCATAATCTAACCTTTGGTAGATTCAGCCATCCCATGGCCAAATCATGTTCCATTTAGCCCATTTTATTAAAAACACTTACCAAATTCCTTGCTTTTCTTCTCCTTTTGATCCTTGCTTCCTTCCTTCTTGCTTCCTTAGTCTCTAGCCGAATATGTGCTTGGTCAATGGTGATAACACCAGTAGCTGGTTCGGCCAAGGAGGTGTGTTCTTGAGAGAGGGAGAGAGATAAGAATTCTAAGGCTTTTGCAATGTAAAATTCGGCCAAGAGTGGTGGTGTATTCCTTTTGTTAAACAGCCCTTGAACCCTTCATTACTCCTCATCATCCTTGATCAAACCAAGGAGACACTTGCTACCAACCAAGGCATCCCTTGGCACTCCAACTTGGAGCCATATGGAAACCCTCCAAATTCCCATGAGATTTTTATCTCATTTCATTGGTTTTCATGCACCAAAACTTAATTCCAACCCACCAACGTGTGGGACTTGTTTTCTTGGTGATGTTTGAGATCAAGAAACCCTTCATATCCATTTGACTCACTTGAACTCAAGGTCCCTTGATTTCCAACTCAACTCACCCAACTCACTACACTTAATGCTTTCATTTAATGCACTTGAGTCAACTCCATTACTTGATTTAATTCCAACTCACTTCAGTCCCAACTCAACCTGATTTAACTCATATTTGAGTTCACTTGAGGGTCCACGTGGTCAACCATGGTCAACATGGTCAACTCGACCCATTGGGTCCCCATTTAGCCCATGGATCCAATTTGACGCCATGACCCATTTATGGGTGGTTTAGCCATTTAAATGTGATTTTAATATTGCATCAAGCCTACCCATTTATTCTCCATTTAGCTTCAAATCAATTCAGCTTAACCATAATACAATTGAGCTTACCCAATGGTCAAATAAGTCCACCACGACCCATTGGGTCCCAATTGGGTCTTTTGACCCAATTAACCATTTTGACCCAATTTGATGTACATTACCCCTTTACTTAAACTTGATCCTTATAATATGCTCATAGGGTCTTAATTTGAACAATGGGCCTGTAACAACCCGCTTTCTCAAAGATATTGATATTTATAGAAATGCCATTGGAATGGTAAATTAGAAGGTTATGATCGTAGATAAGAAAATAGTGGGGCCCATTGTTCAAATTAAGGCCTATTGTACATATTATAAAGATCAATTAATTAAATGGTTATTGTACATCTAATTGGTTAAGTTGGTTATTTGGGTCAAAGGACTCAATTGGGACCCAATGGGTCATGGTGGACTTATTTGACCATTGGGTAAGCCCAATTTATTATGGCTAAGCTGAATTGATTGGAAACTAAATGGAGCATAAATGGTAGGCTTGATACAAGTGTGTAAACCACATTCAAAGGGCTAAACACCCATAATTGGGTCATGGCGTCAATTGGGTCAATAAGTTAAATGGGGGCCAATTGGGTCGTGTTGACCATGTGGACCATGGTTGACCGTGTGGACCCTCAAGTAAGCTCAAATATGAGTTAAATCAGGTTGAGTTGGGACTGAAGTGAGTTGGAATTAAATCAAGTAATGAGTTGACTCAAGTGCATTAAATGATATGCATTAATTGTAGTGAGTTGGGTGTGTTGAGTTGGAAATCAAAGGGACCTTGAGTTCAGTGAGTCAAATGGAATTTGAAGGGTTGTCTTGATCTCAAACATCATCAAGAGTATAAGTCCCACACGTTGGGAGTGAAGGGGTGCCTTGGCTAAGCCAAGGGTCACCATGGTTGGGGGCGGCTTAAATGATGAAAGATGGAGGAGTCTTTCCATCTCATGGGATGCGTTGGTTGGTGCCAAGGGATGCATTGGTTGGTGCCAAGGGATGTTGGTTTGTGCCAAGTGACTCCTTGGTTGGATCAAAGAGTAATGAGGGTAAATGAATGGTTTTTGGGGCTGTTATATAAGGAGATAAACCATATGCTTGGTCGATTGTCACTCAATGAAACCATAGAATTCATCTCTCTCCCCTCTCTCAAGAACACACCCTCTTGGCCGAATTATCCTTGGGTGTTTTTCACCATTGATCAAGCATATAATCAGCAAAGGAAGGGAGGCTAAGAAGCTAGGAAGCAAGGATCAAAAGCAAGGAGAAGGCTTAGAGAATTGGTGAGTAATTCCATGGAATTTTGTTTAATACAATGTGTTAAATGGAACATAATTTGGCCATGGGATGGCCAAATCTACCAAGGGTTTGGAGTATGTTTATTGATGTTTAAAAGATAGAAAACATGGACCATAGGGTTCAGCCACTTTGGATGGCCGAACCCCATGAAATATTATGGTTATGATTGATGGTTTTTGTAAGTTAAAACCATGCAAAATGATGGACTGCTTTTGGATGTTTTAATTAGACCTAAGATGCAAGTTGAAAGGGTTTTTTTTTTAAATCATGGATTTGGATGGCTGAACCATGTAGTTATCATGGTTAAAAAGTAGAGCCTAAGTTGAGAACATATGGTGGAATCATTGAACCAAGGGAACCATTGGGTTCGGCCATGTGTATGGCCGAACCCCATGGACCATTTTATGGTTTATTTCGAGTGGAAATTATAAATGGATTGTAGTATAAGAATGGATAAGAGATCCAAATGGGATTGGTGTGGTTCGGCCAAGTAATGTGGCCGAACCCCACTAAGGTGGATTGGTTATGGATGTTAGTTTCAATATGGTTTAAGGCCAATGACAAAATCTGTAAACACAAACCAAATGGTGAGGTTCGGCCAAGTTGTATGGCCGAACCCCACTAAGGTGGATTGGTTGTATGACTCTTGATTATTAAGGAAAACTAAACAAGGCTTAGCCTAATGACATTATGGTAAATAGGTATGAAAAGAGCAAAGAACTTAAAAGAGGGGTCCAAAACCAAAGTGGTATGGTTCGGCCATGTTGTATGCCGAACCCAACCAAGATATGTTTGAAGGGTAAAGTGTTTTAAGGGTTGATCAAATAAAAAGGAAGATTAAATCCTAAGTTGGTGAAGTTCGGCCATGGTATGGCCGAACCCCACAAGATGATTTATGGGGTTTTGGACTTAGTTAGAAATCAGATGGTATGTTGTACTTGACTGATTGATATGAAATAAGGTAACGGAAGTTGAACGGCGTGCGAGTTGTGATCGAGTAAAGCTTGAAAGGAATGAACACTTAAGCGAAGTTTTCGTAGGTTTCCTACCTACTTGTAACCACTTTTATAATTGGTTTTTATCATGGTTTTTATGAGTTATATTATTATTGTTTTATGCTTCAAATGGGTCTTGAATGATGAGATATATTTACAAATGACATATATACATTGACATCTCATGCATGGCATGGGGTGATGATTATGGAACAACTTAATGATGAGAGTCCTATCCAGAGGAAATGAGGAGTACTCTGGATTACCTCGACTTGAAAGTCCCAACGAAAGAACACTGTGACATAACTCAATGATGAGAGTCCTATCCACAGAAATGAGGAGTACTGTGGAATACCTTGTCGTGAGAGTCCCAATGAAAGAGCACTGTGAAATAACTCAATGATGAGAGTTCTATCCACAGGAAATGAGGAGTATTGTGGATTACCTTGTCATGAGAGTCCCAAAGAAAGAACATTGTGAAATAACTCAATGATGAGAGTCCTATCCACAGGAAATGAGGAGTACTGTGGATTACCTTGTTGTGAGAGTCCCAAAGAAAGAACACTGTGAAATAACTTGATGGCTATGTATACTTGTGGTGGGTGGGACTCATTACATTTGCACTTACATACATAGCATTGATTTTATTTGTTTTTTTATTATCATATATTATGATATATGCATGTTTTTATATACTAACCTTGTGTAACCCTGATCAGAAAACCTACTGGGCGCGTTGATCTAACGCCCTAATTCTATCCTTAGATGATAACGCAGGAACAGGGAAAGGGAAAGAGAAAGTCGAGGACCGAGAGGGGAGCCAATCATAGGAGCTTGCGTGTTGGAATGGATTATTATTATTTATTGTTATTTGGACAAACTTCATGGATATGTATTAATGTAGATAACTGCTATGGTTTGATTTAAGTTTGAATGAAGGTTTAGTTTTAAGTAAATATGGCTTGTAGTTTGCTATTTGAGAATGGAGCAGTCGGAGGATTGATTATAATTCCGCATATTTGATTTATTTCGCAATCAGTTAGTTCCGTATTTGGTCTAGTATTATTCCGCATGACTTATTTAGTTCCATGTGTGTTTTATTTGTCATAGTTTAGTCCATACACACATGGGTGGCCAGTTAAGGGTCGGACTTTGGAAGTTCAAACTTAGCTCGCGTCGTGGCGTCGTCCGCCCTCTTCCGGTGTTATTATATTATTATTAAAAAAAATTAGACTCTGAATCTCGGAGAGGGCGGGGCATTACAGGGCCCCACCATTTTCTCATTTACAGTCACATATAATAAATTTACCAATCTAGTGGCATTTTCGTAAATATTCATATCATTGAGAAATTGGGGTGTTACAAGTTGGAGTACTAAAAGAACTCCTGGAGTAAGTAGGTCTGCTATTCTGTGGACACTCCCTCATGATATGGTCCTGTTGGCCACACTGATAACAAGTGATAACACCTCGAGGAGCCTGAGAGACTGGTCCTGATGTGGAGGGCTGATTGGGATGAAAACCACCAGTGGAAGTGGTAGAGGCTAAGGGTCTCCCAAATTTGGGTTCGAATTTCTTGTGAGGATGGAAAGTATTTCCCCCGCTCTGGTTTCGTCTGTTGTCCACAAATCCGACTGTCTCATTAGCTCTTGTTCGGCTATACTGGCTCGACTGACCACTTCTGCCAAAGTGGTTGATTTGAAAATTGTGACTTTGGCTCTGATGCTTGGTCGCAGGCCTCGCTCAAACTTCCAAGCCTTCTTATATTCCATGTCCACCATGTATAGTGCATAGCATGATAGACAGTGGAATTCTTGATAATAGTCTGCAATAGCCATGGTGCCCTGGACCAAAGATATGAATGCGTGTGTCTAACATTCTTTCTCTTCCTCTGGAAAGTAATGGTCCAGAAACATCCCAGCGAACTGGTCCCAAATCATTTTTGTCCTATCGGCCGCTGGAATCTGTCCTTGTTGATGTTCTATGACTTTCCACCATTTTCCGGCATCGTCTACCAGTCGTGAGGTAGCCAGTAGTATTTGGTCTTCATCATTGGTGATCTTAAGTAGCTTCATGATCTTCGTGATATTTTCAATCCAATTCTCTGCTCTTGTGGGTCCCTCATTCCATTGAAATAAGGCGGACGTTCCTGTTGAAAATCTCTGACCATTGTTCGGTCCTGGGATTCATTGGATGTAGTGCCTCCGTTGCCGTTCGGGTGTTGCTGTAGCACGGAGGTGACTACTGCCAACACTAAGTTCTACAGCTCGGGAGGTACCACAGGAATATTCACGCAGTTATCTTCATCTTCCCGATTCGGGTTCAGTTGGACACTTCTGTTTCTTCGTGGAGGCATTTTCCTAAGTCATCGAAACATTAGTTGACTTAGTTTTTTTTTTTTCTCATAAGGACTTGTGTTCAAATACTTTGAAATTACACTTGGTCAAATAATCATAAGGAGGGGAAAGTTTTGCTTAGTTCTCCTATATATTACTTTATGTTCTTTACTTGGGGAAATTTCCTAGATATCACATAGTATTTCTCATTTAGGGAAAATTTCCTAAGTATCATATAGTGTTCCTTATTTTGGGGAAATCATGTAATTTTCTTGTTCGGGGGAGGGATGACTATTTCATTATATTTGATAAATCTACAATTTATAGTGATTGTCCTTCCCTTGCTGTTGTTTTTCTTATCGAAGGTTGTTCTCAGATTGAATGCATATAGTTTGATTCTGTGACACCCCAATTTTTCAATAAAATGGATAATTACGAAAATGCCCCTGGATTGGTAAATTTATTAATTATGATGTTAAATAAGAAAATAGTGGGGGCCATTGCTCAAATTAAGACCCTATGAGCACATTATAAATGTCAAATTTGATTGGATGGGTAATGTACATCAATTTGGGTCAATATGGGTAATTGGGTCAAAGGACCCAATTGGACCCAATGGGTCATAATGGACTTATTAGACCATTGGGTGAGCCCAAATTTCATGGGGTTAATCTGAATTGATAGGAAATTAAGTGGAGCATAAATGGGTAGGCTTGATGCACATGTGAAAACCAAATGCAAATGGCTAAAACAACCCATAAATGGGTCATGTTGTCAAAACTGGTCAAGGAGCTAAATGGGGACCCAATGTGTCGGGTTGACCAAGATTGACCACGGCTGACCGTGTGGGCCCTCAAATGAGCTCAATGGTGAGTTAAATCAGGTTGAATGGAACTGAATTGAGTTGGTTTGGAATTAAGAATGAGTTGACTCAAGTGCATTAAATGAGTATCATTTAGTGTGGTGAGTTGGGCTTGTGAGTTGAGTGAGTCAAAATGGAAATCAAAGGGGCTATAAAATTAGTGAGTTGAAGGGAATATGATGAGGTGTTCTAGTCTCAAACAGACCAAAACAAGTCATACACGTTGGGGACTTGTAAGGGGACTTGTAATGGTAGTTTCCATGCAAAATCTTAAATGGAATTGATTTAAATGAGATAAGATTACATGGGGTTGCCAAAGGTTGCATTGGCTGGTGCCAATGGGTGTCTTGGTTGTGCCAAGTGACCCTTTGAATTGATCAAGAATTTATGAGGGAAATTGAGAGGTGAAGTGGCTGAATTACAAAAGAAGAAGACCACTCATTTGGCCGATTTTTACACATAGGAATCCTAAGAATCCTCATCTCTCTCCCTCTCTCCAAACTCTTTCTCTTGGCTGAACCAGCAATGGTGTTTTCACCAATTGATCAAGCATAAACCAACAAAGGAAGGGAGGCTAAGAAAGATAGGAAGTAAAGAGCAAAGGCAAGAGGAAAAGCTTGGAAAATTTGGTAAGTATTTCCATGGGTTTTTGTTTAATAAAATGGGATTAATGGAACATGATTTGGCCATGGGTTGGCTGAATCTACCAAGGGTATGAAGTATATAAATTGATGCTTAAAACATAGGAAACATGGATCATAGTGGCCAAACCCCATGAAATGTTATGATCATGTGGATGGTTTTTGTAAGATAAAAGTCATGCAAATAAGGGACTGTTTTTAGATGTTTAATTAGACTTATGATGCATGTTTTGAAAAGGTTTAAAACATAGATTTGGATGTCATGAATGGCAGAATGCATCATGGGTCTAAACCTTGGGTATAAAATGATGAAATGGATCATTGGGTTCAGCCAACTTGGATGGCTGAACCCCATGAAATGATGTTAGTATTTTGATGGTTTTTGTAAGTTAAACCATGCAAATGATGCTGTTTTGGATGATTAAATTAGACATAAGATAAATGTTTAAGAGGTTCAAATCAAAGGCCATAGGGTTCAGCCAATGAGTATGGCCGAACCCCACGAAATGGTGTGATAATTTTATGGTTAATGATGATGGTTTTGACTGATAAAAACCATACATTACCATGGGGTTTTTATGTGATTTAAATGAAGATAAATTTACTGTTTTTGGTCGGCCAATATATGGCTGAACCATGTTAATGTTATGGTTAAGTTGCTTATTTAAATCATTGATAGATGATGGACTAATTGAATCAAGAGAACCATTGGGTTCGGCCATGTGTATGGCCGAACCCCATGGACTGTTTTGAGGGGAGATTTGGATTAAAATCATGATGGAAGCTAAGGTTTGTTTTATGCTAAGAAACACCTATGCGTAGTTATGGATCTACTATTAATTTGATCAACCATGATAAGGATGGAAAGGATGGTGAGTTATATGGACTGTTTTTGTTGAATTAAAGGGTCTCAAACTTGAATATCATGGAACTTTATGAAGTGTTTAAAAAGGGATCTAAGTGAACATTTGGACAAGACATAGGTTCAGCCATATGTATGGCCGAACCCCATGGACCATGGTTATGGTGTTATGAATCAATTTCATAGAAATAATTGGTGGTTTTAAAGTTAGTGCATGATAAAATTATTTATTGGTAGTAGTGGCAATATTGTAAATATGGAGGAAAAGTTCAAAGATGAAATGATCAAAAGAATGGACATATGAGCCAAAACTCAAGGTGGCATGGTTCGGCCATGTAGTATGGCCGAACCCTACCAAGGTTTATTTGGAGGTATGGTTTAAGTGTATGGTTGTAATTATATGAAAGAGAGACCAAATTGTAAATAGGTGAGGTTTGGCCATGGGGTATGGCCAAACCCCACATAGTGCATTTTTGGGACTTAGACCAAGTTGGAATTACATGGATGAATGTTTGATTTGCTGTTATGTAAATAAGGTATCGAGACTTGCGTGAAAGGCGTACGAGTCGTGAACGGGTGACGATTAAGAAATATCAAACACTGAAGTGAATCTTCAATAGGTTTCCTACCTACTTGTAACCACAGTTTTATCTTGGTTTTTATGAGGCTCATGTTTATTTTATTGGTTTTGAATGATAGATATTATTTACATGTTTTATATGTACATTGGCATCTCATGCATGGACATGGGATGATGATTGTGGAAACCGGAGCCCACACTCCGTCGGTATGCCCGTGATGCAATTGTGGGGCCTCCTTAGGCGATGAGGGTCCTGCCAGGAGGATTATCTGATGGTTATGGACACCGGAACCCACACTCCGTCGGAATGCCCGTGATCCAACTGTGGGGCCTCCTTAGGCAGTGAGAGTCCCGCCAGGAGGATTAATATATTGATATAAGACACGTTAAATGATGGCTATATGTATGTGTGATGGGGTGGGGCTCATTACATTTGCATACATACATAGCATGGTTTTATATGTTTTTGATAATCGTACATCTGATATATGCATGATTTATAATCTAACCTTGTGGTAGCCTTGGTCGGAAATCCTACTGGGTGCGTTGATCTAACGCCCTAATTCTATCCTCAGAGGAGAATGCAGGAACAAGGAAGGGGAAAGAGAAGGTTGATGACCAGGAGGGGAGCCAAGCGTAAATGCTTGAGTGCTGGAATGGATTGATAATTGCTGTTATTTGAATACATTTTTATGGACATGTAATAATGTAGTTATATGCTATGGTTTGAGAATGCCTTGATGAATCTTAATTTGGTTTAAGTAATCTGCAAAGGATAACTTGTGCTTTGCTATCTACTCAGTCTAATTTCGCAATTAGTCTAGTTTATTCCGTATAACTTGTTTAGTTCCATGTGTGGTTTGTCTTTCGTGGGTTTAGTCCATGCACACATGGGTAGCCAGTTAAGGGTTGGACTTGAGTTGTCCGGACTTAGCTCGCGTCGTGACGCCGCCCGCTTTCTTCCGGTGTGATTATATTGTTATTGTAAAAAACAAAAATTAGACTCTGATTTCTTGGAGAGGGCGGGGCGTTACAGTTGGTATCAGAGCGAAACGGGAAGTTGAATAATCAAAGTAAGATTAAGACGGTTTCATGTCTCACTGACAGATAAGAATCCCAACTGACTAACTCTTCGGAGTCCGCTGACTGGAGGCCGGATTAATTTACTTCGAGTGACTCAGACTGAACAATCAATCTGAGAACGACAATGAAAGATAGCAAAGTAAGTACAGTCATCATAACTGGACATATCAAACATAGCAAAGTAGGATGTACTCCCCTGATATCCCCACACTGAGAAACAAACAACAGGGATTTAGAGATTTCCCTTGGAACAAAAGAAAACAAAGTGTGAAGATTTGGCAATTTCCCCAAACAAAGCACATGAGATTATACATGAAAAATCCCCCAAACCCAAGATTCATTTTTTATTGGAACGGTTGTTGTTGATTTATATGTTTTATATGTTGTGGCACAGATATGTCAAGCAACGTGGAATATACAGAGTCATGGGAGAAAGGGACACCTAGTTGTCCAATAGATTTGGTGTCGGCTTCCAACAATACCAGCATGGAAGTCAACATGGACCTTCAGGAGAGACCTCCCGAGGAAGATGACGTGGACCTAGCATTTGTTCCGGAGGATCTTATGGAAGACATTCCTTGGATAATGGAACCTCCCGAGGAAGTTGAAGAGGATCTAGCACCTCTACTGGAGGATCCCATGGAAGATGTTCCCATAATAATGGAATCGGGTGGGGAGATAGATCCCTACGATACGTGTGAGTTGTGCAACCAAGACGGGCACAACTGTAGGTATTGTCCTCACCCTCTAGGCATTGTCTACCCGGCTTGTGGACTACATGGGCACGGAGAGGCAAGGACTAATTGTCCTTATATTGGAGGACCAGGGGTAATACCCTGCGTGACATGTGGAGTATTGGGACACATGGCAATGACATGTCCTAATAATCGCTTCAGGTTCGCTAATGATGCAGAATCTTCCACGGAAGATTAGGTTAAGAGGTAGAAAAGAAAGACAGAGAAAGGGGAATATTTTGTAAGGGTGCATTTTGTTATTTTAAGGGTATGTTTTACCCTATCAACCCTTGTACAAAAATGAATTATGAATATATATAAAGTTTGCCATTTTATGATTCTATGAGGATTGCTAGTATTAAATGTATGTTGTGAAGAAAACTAAGCCAATAATGTTTTCATGAATTAGGGAAAGATGGCACCACAGAAAAGGATCCCAAAGAATCAGAAGGGAAAGGAGAAAGTATTGCAAATTGGATTAGGCGAAGGGGCTTCAAAAAGGAAGACCCGACAAGACGATCAAGGAAAGGAAAAAGAGATATCCTTCATTCCACATGAAGAGGAGATCTCTCAAATTATAAAGGAGAAAGTGGTACGTGACAAAGGTGAGGAAGAACCACAGCATGGGTCGGAGAAATCACTTCATGATAAGGAGGAAGAGGGGAACAACAACAGCGGCGTACAAACACCAATACCATATGTGCCGCCCGAACTACAAAGCTTGGTACAAGCTGTAGTTACTTCCATCCTCCAACAACATCTGAACGGAGGTGGAAGCACCAGTGAGGCCAGTGACCGGAATATGGTTAGGGACTTCCAACAACAGCGGCCACCTTATTTCAAGGGGAGAGAGGGGCCTGTTGGAGCGGAGAACTGGCTGAAGAAAGTCTCCCAGATATTGACTCTACTTAGCATCAAGAGTCACGCCCACAAGATTCTATTGGCCATGTCATAGCTGATAGATGACACTAGTAAGTGGTGGGAAATAGTTGAGAAATAATGGGCGCTTGTGCCAGAAAGGGAGAGAATTGAAATGACCTGGGAGCAATTCTCAGCGACATTCCTGGAAAACTATTTCTCGGAGGAGGAGAGGGAACGACAGACTCAAGCAATTCTGTCATTGGTGCAGGGCTTCATGACAGTAGCTGAGTATCATCCGGAGTTCTTGAGCTTATCATGTTATGCGTTCTACGTTGTGGACACAGAGTATCGGAAGGCTCGCAAGTTCGAGCATGGGTTGCGGCCAAACATTAGGGCCAGAGTGGCCGTGTTCAAAGCAGCTACGCTGGCGGAAGTGGTCAGCAAAGCTACCATTGTGGAGCAGGAACTGGCAGAGTTTGGACGAGTGGACAACCGCTGAGCGCCGAATGGGAGGGGTACATATCAGCCTAACAAGAAGTTCCGACCGAACTTCAGTAGACCCTCACCATCTGTTGGATCTACTGGGGGCTTTCATCCCAACCAGCCCGCTCAGTCTGTATCAGTCATTCAGGTTTCTAGAGGAGTGAGTAACTGCTTCCACTGTGATCAGCTAGGTCACTTTAAGAAAGATTGTCCAAAACTCAACAGGCTTTCACACTCCATAGGATCGTCTAGTCCACTAGTCAGACTGTTAACTCTAGAGGAGGCAGGACATATAATCGGGCGAGAAGGGCACCCAACCCTACTGGAGCTGGACGATTGTTTACTTTGACTTCTCCAGAAGATGAGGATCATTCGGTGATACAAGGTATGGCGGTAGTAAGTAGTTCTTATGCATATGCACTATTTGATTCTGGAGCTTCACATTCCTTTATAGCTGCATCGTTTATAACTGCTACCGGTACTTTAGTTCAAAGATTAGCCACAACACTTACAATTGTGTCCCCTGTCGGAGACTCGGCATTTGTCGGAGACTCGGCATTGGGTCTTATATGCACGGCAGTTAACACTGAACTAGCTGGACTCAGATTTGAATTCAATTATCTGATGCTTGACATGTCTGAGTATGATATAATATTCGGCATGGATTGGTTGGCTAAGTTCCAGGCCAACATTGACTGTTATCGCCGAAGAGTGACATTTTGGTCACCCGAAAGAAAGCAATACGTGGTTCGTACAGACAAACAGAGTGGACTGCAGGAAGGGTTGAACCACGTGGTATTGAATAATATCATTATAAATAAAGCACCAATTACTGAACTTCCGGCAATTGTAAAAGAATTTACGGATGTGTTTCCAAAGGAACTCCCTGGTTTACTGCCTATGAGGGAGATCAACTTTGAAATCAAGTTATATCCTGGTACTTCACCAGTATCTCTACCACACTATCGGGTGGCACCAGTAGAGATGTCGGAGCTAAAGAAGCAGATCGATGAACTGCTTAGGTTGGGATGCATCCGACACAGTACATCGTCATGGGGAGCTCCAGTATTGTTCGTAAAAAAGAAGGACGGTTCACTATGGATGTGTGTTGATTATCAGAAGCTGAATCAGCTAACAGTCCGGAACAAGTACCCTCTACCCAGGATCGATGATTTATTCGATCAATTGAGGGGTTCCTGCCATTTTTCAAAGATTGATTTGATGTCTGCTTATCATCAAATACGCGTTAGGGAGGAAGATATAGAGAAGACAACCTTCAGGACGCGGTATGGACTATACGAGTTTGTAGTCATGCCATTTGGACTCACAAATGCGCCGGCGGTGTTCATGGACCTAATGAACAGGATCTTCCGTCCATATTTGGATCAGTTTGTAATCGTGTTCATTGGCGATATTCTGATCTATTCCAAGAGTCAGGAGGAACGTGCGGAGCATCTACAGTTAGTCCTGAATACTTTGAGGCAGAATAAGCTGTATGCCAAAGCCAGTAAGTGTGAGTTCTAGCTATCTCAAGCAAATTTCTTGGGACATGTTATATCTGAGGGAGGTATAGCCGTAGATTCGGCTAAGGTGGCAGCAGTGAAAGACTGGAAAACGCCCAAGAATGTAACCGAAATCCGTAGCTTCTTGGGATTGGCTGGTTATTATAGAAGATTTATCATGGATTTTTCCAAAATAACATCTCCATTGACTCCACTCACGCAGAAAGGAGTCAAATACGAGTGGACAGATCTGTGTAATCAAAGGTTTGAAGAGCTGAAGACAAGACTTACCACTGCCCCTGTTTTAGTTTTGCCGGTAAGTGGCAAGTGTTACGAGGTATACTGTGATGCCTCGGGAGAGGGACTGGGATGTACACTCAGTCAGAGTAATTGTGTGGTGGTGTATGATTCAAGGCAGTTGAAAATACATGAACATATTTACCCCACACATGACTTGGAATTAGCTACAGTGGTTTTCACCCTCAAAAGTTGGAGACACTACCTCTACGGCGAGAAATTTGAGGTATTTTCTGATCATAAGAGTTTAAAATATTTATTTGATCAGAAGAAGCTCAACCTGAGGCAGCGTAGATGGATGGAGTATCTGGCGGATTATGAGTTTGCGCTTCGATACCATCCAGGCAAGGCAAACAAGGTGGCGGATGCCCTCAGCTGCCTATCACATGCATCCGTGGCCTGTTTGATCAGATCGGAGTGGGAGATGTTGAATACCATCCAAGAGTTTAAACTCTATTACAACAACCGTGGGACCATATACAATCTGGTTATACAATCCAACATGGTCACCAAGATTGAACAAGAAGAACGTATGGATCCGGAGGTAGAAAAGATATGGGCCAAGATGTCCATTGGTGTAGTCTTATAGAAATGGGAATTACGACCGAGACAGGGTCTTTTATTCCGGGGAAGAGTATATGTGCCAAAGAGCTATAGGAAAGAGCGATTGATTGAGGTACATCAATCCAAGCTCTCCATTCATTCGGGCAGCACTAAAATATATCATGATCTAAAGAGGCATTATTGGTGGCACGGACTAAAAGGGGATGTGGCAGAATTTGTGGCACATCGTTTAACTTGTCAGCAAGTTAAGACTGAACATCAAAAGCCACCAGGGTTACTGAAACCCTTATCAGTGCCAGAATGGAAATGGAAGCACATTTCCATGGATGTTGTGACGGGGTTGTCGAGATCTTCAAAGGGCAATGATGCCATATGGGTCGTGGTAGATCGACTGACCAAGTCTGCGCATTTTCTTCGTATTAAGATGACGGATTCATCTGAGACGTTGGGTCGGCAGTACATCAGGGAAATTATTCGGCTACATAGCATTTCCCGAACTATAGTATCTGACAGAGATGGTCGGTTTACCGGCAGGGTGTGGCAAAGCATGCAATCAGCTATGGGGATAGATCTACTGACTAGCACCGCTTTCCATCCACAAACTGATGGACAGTCAGAAAGGACGATACAAACCTTGGAAGACATGCTGAGAGCGTGCATGTTAGATTTCAAGGGTGGATGGGAGGACCACCTGCCGCTGGTAGAGTTCTCATATAACAATAGTTATCAGGCAAGCCTTCAGATGGCTCCATTCGAGGCTTTATATGGAAGGCCTTGTAGATCACCAGTGTGCTGGACAGAGGCTGGTGAGCCTGTACTAATTGGACCTGAACTAGTCGCAGAGACTACAACACAAATTCAGTTGATACGTCGGCACTTATTGATTGCACAGAGTCGGCAAAAGAGCTATGCTGATAAAAGGAGACGGTTTCTGGAATTTGAAGTGGGAGACTTGGTATTCTTAAAGGTCTTGCCACGGAAAGGACATATGAGGTTTGGGAAAAAAGGGAAACTGTCACCAAGACTTGTGGGACCGTTTCCGATCATAAGAAGAGTGGGGGATGTGGCTTATCAGATAACACTTCCTACACAATTGGCAGCTCTACACGATGTGTTTCATGTGTCAATGCTGAGAAAGTATAATCCCGATCTGTCCCATGTATTGAATGTGCAAGATATAGAAGTACAAAGCGACGTGACATACGTCGAGAAACCAGTTAGGATACTGGAGACTGAGCAAAAGGTGTTGCGAAATAGAGCGATTCAGTTCGTAAAAGTGCTATGGGACTGACATGGTGTTGAAGAGGCCACATGGGAACTTGAATCGGAGATGAGAACAACTCACCCCGAAATGTTCATATAATTTATTTTAGGAACCCTACTTTGCTCGATTTTCGGGACGAAAATTTTAAAAAGAGGGTTATATTGTAACACCCCAATTTTTCAATAAAATGGATAATTACGAAAATGCCCCTGGATTGGTAAATTTATTAATTATGATGTTAAATGAGAAATAGTGGGGCCCATTGCTCAAATTAAGACCCTATGAGCACATTATAAATGTCAAATTTGATTGGATGGGTAATGTACATCAATTTGGGTCAATATGGGCAATTGGGTCAAAGGAGCCAATTGGACCCAATGGGTCATAATGGACTTATTAGACCATTGGGTGAGCCCAAATTTAATGGGGTTAAGCTGAATTGATCGGAAATTAAGTGGAGCATAAATGGGTAGGCTTGATGCACATGTGAAAACCAAATGCAAATGGCTAAAACAGCCCATAAATGGGTCATGTTGTCAAAACTGGTCAAGGAGCTAAATGGGGACCCAATGGGTCGGGTTGACCAAGATTGACCACGGCTGACCGTGTGGGCCCTCAAATTAGCTCAATGGTGAGTTAAATCAGGTTGAGTGGAACTGAATTGAGTTGGTTTGGAATTAAGAATGAGTTGACTCAAGTGCATTAAATGAGTATCATTTAATGTGGTGAGCTGGGCTTGTGAGTTGAGTGAGTCAAAATGGAAATCAAAGGGGCTGTAAAATTAGTGAGTTGAAGGGAATATGAGGAGGTGTTCTGTTCTCAAACAAACCAAAACAAGTCCCACACGTTGGGGACTTGTAATGGTAGTTTCCATGCAAAATCTTAAATGGAATTGATTTAAATGTGATAAGATTACATGGGGTTGCCAAAGGTTGCATTGGCTGGTGCCAATAAGTGTCTTGGTTGTGCCAAGTGACCCCTTGAATTGATCAAGAATTTATGAGGGAAATTGAGAGGTTAAGTGGCTGAATTACAAAAGAAGAAGACCACTCATTTGGCCGATTTTTACACATAGGAATCCTAAGAATCCTCATCTCTCTCCCTCTCTCCAAACTCTTTCTCTTGGCTGAACCAGCAATGGTGTTTTCACCAATTGATCAAGCATAAACCAACAAAGGAAGGGAGGCTAAGAAAGACTGGAAGTAAAGAGCAAAGGCAAGAGGAAAAGCTTGGAAAATTTGGTTAGTATTTCCATGGGTTTTTGTTTAATAAAATGGGATTAATGGAACATGATTTGACCATGGGTTGGCTGAATCTACCAAGGGTATGAAGTATATAAATTGATGCTTAAAAGATAGGAAACATGGATCATAGTGGCCGAACCCCATGAAATGTTATGATCATGTGGATGGTTTTTGTAAGATAAAATCATGCAAATAAGGGACTGTTTTTAGATGTTTAATTAGACTTATGATGCATGTTTTGAAAAGGTTTAAAACATGGATTTGGATGTCATGAATGGCCGAATGCATCATGGGTCGAAACCTTGGGTATAAAATGATGAAATGGATCATTGGGTTCGGCCACCTTGGATGGCCGAACCCCATGAAATGATGTTGGTAGTTTGATGGTTTTTGTAAGTTAAAACCATGCAAATGATGGATTGTTTTGGATGATTAAATTAGACATAAGATAAATGTTTAAGAGGTTCAAATCAAAGGCCATAGGGTTCGGCCAATGAGTATGGCCGAACCCAATGAAATGGTGTGATAATTTTATGGTTAATGATGATGGTTTTGAGTGATAAAAACCATACATTACCATGTAGTTTTTATGTGATTTAAATGAAGATAAATTTACTATTTTTGGTCGGCCAATATATGGCTGAACCATGTTAATGTTATGGTTAAGTTGCTTATTTAAATCATGGATAGATGATGGACTAATTGAATCAAGAGGACCATTGGGTTCGGCCATGTGTATGGCCGAACCCCATGGACTGTTTTGAGGGGAGATTTGGATTAAAGTCATGATGGAAGCTAAGGTTTGTTTTATGCTAAGAAACACCTATGCTTAGTTATGGATCTAATATTAATTTGATCAACCATGATAAGGATGGAAAGGATCGTGAGTTATATGGACTGTTTTTGTTGAATTAAAGGGTTTCAAACTTGAATATCATGGAACTTTATGAAGTGTTTAAAAAGGGATCTAAGTGAACATTTGTACCAGACATAGGTTCGGCCATACGTATGGCCGAACCCCATGGACCATGGTTATGGTGTTATGAATCAATTTCATAGAAATAATTGGTGGTTTTAAAGTTAGTGCATGATAAAATTATTTATTGGTAGTAGTGGCAATATTGTAAATATGGAGGAAAAGTTCAAAGATGAAATGATCAAAAGAATGGACATATGAGCCAAAACTCAAGGTGGCATGGTTCGGCCATGTAGTATGGCCGAACCCTACCAAGGTTTATTTGGAGGTATGGTTTAAGTGTATGGTTGTAATTATATGAAAGAGAGACCAAATTGTAAATAGGTGAGGTTTGGCCATGGGGTATGGCCAAACCCCACATAGTGCATTTTTGGGACTTAGACCAAGTTGGAATTACATGGATGAATGTTTGATTTGCTGTTATGTAAATAAGGTATCGAGACTTGCGTGAAAGGCGTACGAGTCGTGAACGGGTGACGATTAAGAAATATCAAACACTGAAGTGAATCTTCAATAGGTTTCCTACCTACTTGTAACCACAGTTTTATCTTGGTTTTTATGAGGCTCATGTTTATTTTATTGGTTTTGAATGATGGATATTATTTACATGTTTTATATGTACATTGGCATCTCATGCATGGACATGGGATGATGATTGTGGAAACCGGAGCCCACACTCCGTCGGTATGCCCGTGATGCAACTGTGGGGCCTCCTTAGGCGATGAGGGTCCCGCCAGGAGGATTATCTGACGGTTATGGACACCGGAGCCCACACTCCATCGGAATGCCCGTGATGCAACTGTGGGGCCTCCTTAGGCGGTGAGAGTCCCGCCAGGAGGATTAATATGTTGATATAAGACACGTTAAGTGATGGCTATATGTATGTGTGATGGGGTGGGGCTCATTACATTTGCATGCATACATAGCATGGTTTTATATGTTTTTGATAATCGTACATCTGATATATGTATGATGTGTAATCTAACCTTGTGGTAGCCTTGATCGGAAATCCTACTGGCCGCGTTGATCTAACGCCCTAATTCTATCCTCAGAGGAGAATGCAGGAACAAGGAAAGGGAAATAGAAGGTTGATGACCAGGAGGGGAGCCAAGCGTAAATGCTTGAGTGCTGGAATGGATTGATAATTACTATTATTTGAATACATTTTTATGGACATGTAATAATGTAGTTATATGCTATGGTTTGAGAATGCCTTGATGAATCTTAATTTGCTTTAAGTAATCTGCAAAGAATGACTTATGCTTTGCTATCTATTCAGTCTAATTCTGCAATTAGTCTAGTTTATTCCGTATAACTTGTTTAGTTCCATGTGTGGTTTGTCTTTCGTGGGTTTAGCCCATGCACACATGAGTGGCCAGTTAAGAGTCGGACTTGACTAGTTCGGACTTAGCTCGCGTCGTGACGCAGCCCGCTTTCTTCCAGTGTGATTATATTGTTATTGTAAAAAAAAAAAAAAAATTAGACTCTGATTTCTCGGAGAGGGCAGGGCGTTACAGATTCTTATCAAAGTAAATTAATCTGGCCCCTGTGCAGCAGACTCCAAAGAGTCGGTCAGTAGGGATTCTTATATGTCTGTGGGACATGATACCGTATTAATCTTACTTTATGAGACTCAACACTTCCGATTTCTCTCTGATGCCAACTGTAACGCCCCGCCCTTTCTCACCTTCCACAAATCAGAGTATATATTTTTTTTTAAATAAATGAGAGAGAGCGGGTCGTCACGACGCGAGTCAAGTCCGAATTTCCAAAACCCGACCCTTAATTAGCCACCATTACGTGTGCGTGGACTATGTCCACTTAAACATTTCACACGCTTTTCTGTATACTTACGGAATAATCTATTTGAATAAGATACTATTCATATTCATGTCATCAATAGGCAAGGAAAGCCAATCACCATGTAACTTCAATAAAACTTAAGATTATCAAGCCATAGCAAATAAGTTCTAAGGTGTCCCAAAATAGTCTAAGTTATTACAATCCAGAATGCAAGTCCCCAAATACAACATTGAAATCAAAACTAAGTAATTTAAACTTCAATATCCCAAGCTCCTACGCTTGTCTCCCCTCCGGTCCTACATCCTTCTCCTTGGCATTTCCTGTTCCAAGATCTATAGGGTAGAAGTGGGGCATTAGTCAACATGCCCAGCAGGTATTCCAATTAGGGTTAGGGTACACATAAGAGTAATATAAATCAAGGGTATATACATCATTGTCATATTTGTAAAACATTTCATAAGTGGTAAATGTAACACCTCAGATTTTCAGTTAATTATTTTGTATGAAAATAATCCATTTAATTTGTGAATATTAGTTATGGATCTCAAATTGGGGAAAGAGTTGGGTCATTGGCCCAATTAAGACCTAACAGTTTTGGTAAATGGTTTCGAATAAATTAAATGGGATTAGATTTAATTAGTAATGCAATAAGGGATTTGAATTAATTTTATGCGCATGAGATATATGTGGGATTTTCATATCCACATTGATATGCTAGAATATCTAAAGAAGATGTCCAAATAAATATAGATGATGTCTTAGCCGTGTGGGAGATATACAAATCCTTGTTTATGCGCACATGATCATCTAAAAAAGAGGTCTCTCCTTGGTTAAGAGTGAAAGTAAGGGAATTGCTATTTTAGAGAGACAAAGGGGCGCATGGCATAGGGAATTATTTATCTTAGTACCTTCTAAGATAGAATTAATTGGAAGATTAACTAAAGCAATTGTTAAACACAATGGGCGCATAGCACATTCTAAGTTAGGATTAAGAGAAGGTTTTAATAAAAGAAAGGCATCAAGGGCGCATGGCACTTTCTATTTTGGATTAAGTGGAGGTTTTATAAACAAGGGAAGGGGCACACGGCATCACATTAAAAGAGAGGCAGCAGCAAGCACAAAGGAGCCCACGGCTTGCATGAAATTGTGATTTGTTATCTTAGCAAGAGAGACCAATTGGGAGTATTTTAACAAGGGGCTCACGGCATTAGGTATTGGCTAAGCTAAAGGGTCTTGGTACCTTCTAAATTTGGACCCATTGCAAGTGATAAAAGGAGAGAAGGAGAGGCACATGACATCACACAAAACCAGCAAGGATTGACGCTGGTTTGCACATTGGCAAGAAGGTGTTCTTAGTTTGTGAAAGATCAAAGAGGAGAAAAGGCTAAGGAAAGAAGAAGATTGGAAGAGCAAGATCAACCGACGGAAAACCGGAGGAGTCGCAGAACCGGTAAGTGGTTTAGATGTTTTTGTTTAAGAAAAGAACCAAAGGGTTCGGCCATGGTGTATGGCCGAACCCCATGGAAGAAAATTGATAGATGATCATGGTATTTATGTTAACGGATGGGAAAGGTTATTTATGTTTTAAATTTTAAATGGAGACCATGGGAAATTATATATGCTTTTAAAGGAGTTTAAATGGAACGTTGTTGATTATATTTTTATGGTTGGAAACCATGGAAGAAAATTATGCGAGATGAATAAAATAAATTTAAGGGAAGGTGATGAAGCATAGGGTTCGGCCATGTTGTATGGCCGAACCCCATCGAAAGAGATTGGTAAATTTTAAATGGGAGATTGATGTTATTAGTGAACGATTACGATAATTTTAAATGGATATATGATTCATGGTATTAGATCCATGGAAGGACAAATTAATGGACTGAAATAATGGTCAAGGTCATGAACCATAGCGTTCGGCCATGATGTATGGCCGACCCCCATGGAGTTGGATTGGTTAATTTTAAATAATAGTTTGATGTTAATGTTATGTAATTTGGGAAGGGATTAAATGGAAGATGATTTCTAAAGAGTATGAACCTTAGGGTTCGGCCATGGAGTTGTTTATTAAATTTGGAAACCTTCTAAAAATAGAAGGAGGAGATTAAAATGGGAAAGTTTCTATTTATGGAAGGAGGTTGCTAAATTAGAAAGCTTTTATTTATGGAAACCTTCCAATTATAGAAGGGTGGATAATTAAGTTGGAAACCTTCTAATAATGGAAGGATTGATGATTAAGTTAGAAACCTTCTAATTATGGAAGGGTGGATGATTAATTTGGAAACTATCCAATTATGGATTGGCTAGTAATGGAGGGTGATGGAAAAACAAAACTTAGACATCATAGGGTTCGGCCATGGTGCTTGGCCGAACCCCATAAATTAATTCTATGGGTTTAGGTTTATGTATTAATGAATGGAAGGATGGAAATAATTAGGTAATGGCAATTTGGTAATTAGGTGAAAATAAGGGACCATGGGTTCGGCCATGGTGTGTGGCCGAACCTCATGGGGATTGGTTTATGGACTTAAAATATTGTAAATCAAGTGGGACTTGGTTTTGATTGATTAATATGTTATAAGGTAACGGAACTTCAAAAGGTGTTTATGATCGTGAGCAGTTACCGGATGAAAAACGCAAGGACACATTAGCGGTCTTTGGTAGGATTCCACCTCTTTGAAGCCATGGGTTTATGTAGAATGTTTTCTTATCTTATTTGATGAATTTATATTGCAAAGGTTATGTTTCAAAATGTGAGTTTTAAATGCTATGTTTATATGATAAAATAGCATGTGTTGTATATGTTTCAAATATGAGATTTTAAATGCTATGATTTGTATAATTACATAGCAGGTGGACATTTGCATCTCATGCATGGCATGGGAGGGATGAACGGTAACTGGAGACCCACACTCCATTGAGGCGGCAGTAAAACATTCGTGTGGGGGATATCTTGATGTGGAGCATTCCATCAAAAGGATACTATGTATGAAATGTAGCCGGAGATCCACACTCCGTCGGGGTGTCCGTAATAGAATCGTGGGGGATACCTAGATTAGGAGCATTCCATCAAGAGGATACTATGTATGAAATGTAACCGGAGGGTCCACACTCCGTTGGGGCGTCCGAAAGAGCTATGTGGTGGGTACTTTTATGTACATGTGATGGGTGAGACTCATTGCATATGATAGCATGGCATGGCATTGAATCGGCATAATTATGATCTTTATTATCATGCAATATTTCTGGTTTTTACCAGTATGATTGGATCTCTATTATCATACACTGTTTTGGATACGATGCTTTATAAGTATGGTATGATTTATTATAACTAGATTTGATATATATTATATCTGGATTTTTTATACTAACCCATGTGTTAACCCTAATTGGAATACCTACTGGGCGCATTGTTCTAACGCCCTACTTCTACCCCAGTAGATGAAACGAGGGGAATGATGAACGCGAAACGGGCCAGGCATAGGAGCTTGGTGGATTATAGTTTATATTTTGTTTATGATACTCATGGGCTTGTATTTTGAGTATTTAGACTTCCGATGTAATAACTTAGCTGAATTTACCATGGTTGGATATTTTACTGAATAATTATTATATGATAATGATAATTAAAGACTTGACGTACTTTGCTATCTGAATGGAATAGAACTTGGTTCTATTATGATTCCGCATGTTATGATTATAATTCTGCAGATATGATGTTATTCCGCATGTTGATATTGTTATGTGTGAACCGTTTTTCACGGACTTAGTCCATGCACACATAGGGTTGGCTAGTTAAGGGTCGGACTTTGGAAGTTCGGACTTAGCTCGTGTCGTGACATCCCACCCTCTATCACTCTACTCTATTATAAAAAAAATAGACTCTGATTTACAGGAAGAAGCGAGTGAAAAAGGGTGGGCGTTACAGTTGGTATCGGAGCCAACCCGAAACATTGAATCTTTCGGAGTAAATTAATTCGGCCTTCGTGCATTAATTTACTTCGTTAGACTCGACAGATGATAGCAAAGGAAGTACCGTCAAAATAATCGGATTTTTCCAACATAGCAAAATAGGATATATTCCCCGAAAACAAAGAAAAATCAAAGAGTACTGATTTGGCAATTTCCCCAAGGACAAGAAACACAAGATGTTTATTTGGCAATTTCCCTAAACTATGAAGAACACAAAACTTTACATAGAAGCTAAATCAACCGATGTTTCCATGACTTAGGAAAATGCCTCCAAAAGGAAGACAAATGCAACCGAACCAACAAAAGGAATAAGACATAACGGAGAGGGTCGGGACAGTACAAACATTCCTAAAGTCCCTCCTAAATTATGGAACCTAGTACAAGCGGTAGTCACTTTCGTTCTACAGCAACTCTTGAGCGGAAATGGAGACACAATCCCCAATGAAACACAGGGCCGAAAAGGTCGAGGTGGGGGAAATACTTTTTGCTCTCACAAAAGATTCAAACCCTACTTTTGGAGATCTTCAGCCTTTATTGGTTCCACTGGAAGTTCCTGTTTTCGGTGTGGTTAATAGGGCCATTTCAAAAGAGAGTGTCCACAGAGCAAAAGATCTCCTCACTTTGGGGGTTCTCTCAGTCGTTCGGCTCGACTAGCTCAGTCACAAGGATATGGATGACTGAATACTTCAACTTCTTCTCCAGAGATAATGGACCATTTGGTGATTCAAGGTATGACAATGATTTGTAGTTCATATGCTTATGCATTATTTGATTACTGCCTTCGCATATGTTACTAGCACTGTAGTACAACAAATGCCCACTACACTTACTATAGTATTCCCTATTTGATAGACGATGACCATATATGGAACCCACAATAGATACAGTGGCCCCATGGTAAATGTGATGAAAGTTTGAATGATTTTCATTAAAGTATGCAAATTTAAGAGTTTATGAGGATTTTGGCACTAGATGTAAGTGACGAGATCACTTGATCTTATTGAGATGTAGCATGGGCGCGTCTTCCACGTGATATTGATGAGAAATGTATATAGATTTTATGATTATGGCTTAAAGTAGCGATGAGACTGTGGAACCTCGATATGAAATACGAAGACTTGGTCCCATAGGGTTACTGTTGAGGAGTGGGTCCCTCGCATGCTATACGTTGGAGGGCACTCTCACGGCTATTTTGCACACTTGATGTGCGTGGATGCGCAGAGCTAGGTACTATTTTACCCAGTGGGGGTGGTGCTAGCTTCGTTAGACGCGGACCGACAGCCTTAGAGCTTGACTAAATCACCCTTGGGGTGAAGGGATGCAGGGCGGGGTAGACCGGATCACATTGAATGTGGGTCTTCCACTTAGTAAGTCATGGGACATAAGTCTTGCTAGGGGTCGGGGTATATTTATGATTTAATATGGTTGCCACAGTCAGGTAGTGACTCATTTGAGTGTTGTTTCAATGGATAAGATATCTCATGGTAGAGGATGTGACTTGGATTAACTATGATCAAGGATGGATTACTTATGCCCATGAATGGATTATACCCAAAGGGGGGTTATATTCATGGATGGTAGTTAACCAGGATAGATGATACCCACTGATAGAATGTACCAGGGATGGATGTATATAACCGCAGATGATGATTTCCATGGTGGTTTGGATTAATGTCAGGTATCGGTACCATGGTAGACATGTTGGTAGTATGATGGACTTGTTGGTCTCATAGATGACATTTAAATCTAATGATTGGGGCATGTTTCGATTTACATCCCACGGTATAAGGAAAAAATGTTAGTCGTATTACGATTTGTATCACAGGAAAGTTGGTGTTGAAAGATACGTGGTATCGTAGAAGTGATGAACAAAAAAATATTAGTCACCTAGTGACTTATGTACAAAGGAAGATATGCTTACCTTTGGGAGATGTACTTAAGGGAAAAAGTTAAAGAGTCTAGTGAAACTCGAATGGGGAGCTATGGGCGATTGCCGAGTTAGTCTAGCTAGCTGACTTTGTAGTTAGCCGATGGAATTCTAGGAGAGTGAAGCTAGAAACTTAGTCAAGATGGAATCAGCAAAAGACTTGAGCATAGGCTCGTATTGACAGGCTACCTCACATAGAGAGTAGACGAATGAACGTTCTGGTATGGAAAATATTTTTTTTGGTAGTAGGTAAAGTGAAATAAAATATATTGATCTACATAAGATCGTAGATGGGTTCATGAGAAAAAAGAGATAACATGAGACAGAGTAAATTTTACGAAAGTGAAACTCATAGGTTGATATGAGTGATTTTGATATAATTGAGTAGTACTTGACAAGATTAAATAGGAACAACGGATAGATTCAGAAATGGAGTAGTGATGGGTCAAGATGTTTACCGGTGAAGTCATACCAGAATGGGAGTTAGGTCCAGGACAAGGTCTTGTATTTCGAGGAAGGGTATATGTACCAAAGAGCTGCAGAAAAGAGTTACTGATTGAGGCACATCAGACCAAACTCTCTATTCATTCGGGCAACACCAAGATGTATCACGACCTGAAGAGGCATTACTGGTGGCATGGACTCAAAAGAGATGTGGCAGAATTTGTGGCTCATTGCTTAACTTGTAAGAAGGTTAAGACGGAATATCAGAAGCCACCAGGGTTACTCAAACCCTTGCCAGTGCTGGAATGGAAATAGGAATGCATTTCCAAGGATTTTGTGATAGGGTTGCCAAGGTCTTAAAAAGGGCAACAATGCGATATGGGTCGTGGTAGATCGACTGACCAAGTCTGTACCATTTCTTCCTACTAAGATGACAGATTCATCTGAGACTTTAGGTCGGCGGTATATTAAGGATATTATCAGATTGCATGGTATACCTCGGACTATTGTGCCTGACAGAGATGGTTGATTTACCGGCAGAGTATGGCAGAGCATGTAGGCGGCCATGGGAACAAACTTATTGACTGGTACAGTATTCCATCCACAGACTTATGGGCAGTCTGAGAGGACAACACAGAACAAAGGGTAATACGGAATCGAGTGATCCAGTTTGTCAAAGTAGTATGGGATCGACATGGCATTAAGAAAGCCAAATGGGAACTCGAGTCGGAAATGAGGACAGCTCATCATGAGCTGTTTATGTAAACGTTTGAAACCCTACTTCACTCGATTTTCGGGACAAAAATTTTAAAAAGAGGGTTGTATTGTAACACCTGGGATTTTCAGTTAATTATTTTGTATGAAAATAATCCATTTAATTTGTGAATATTAGTTATGGATCTTAAATTGGGCAAAGAGTAGGGTCATTGGCCCAATTAAGACCCAACGGTTTTGGTAAATGGTTTCGAATAAATTAAATGGGGTTAGATTTAATTAGTAATGCAATAAGGGATTTGAATTAATTTTATGCGCATGAGATATATGTGGGATTTTCATATCCACATTGATATGCTTGAAGATCTAAAGAAGATGCCCAAATAAATATAGATGATGTCTTACCCGTGTGGGAGATATACAAATCCTTATTTATGCGCACATGATCATCTAAAAAAGAGGTCTCTCCTTGGTTAAGAGTGAAAGTAAGGGAATTGCTATTTTAGAGAGACAAAGGGGCGCATGGCATAGGGAATTATTTATCTTAGTACCTTCTAAGATAGAATTAATTGGAAGATTAACTAAGGCAATTGTTAAACACAATGGGCGCATAGCACATTCTAAGTTAGGATTAAGGGAAGGTTTTAATAAAAGAAAGGCATCAAGGGAGCATGGCACTTTCTATTTTGGATTAAGTGGAGGTTTTATAAACAAGCGAAGGGGCACACGGCATCACATTAAAAGAGAGGCAGCAGCAAGCACAAAGGAGCACACGACTTGCATGAAATTGTGATTTGTTATCTTAGCAAGAGTGACTGATTGGGAGTATTTTAACAACGGACTCACGGCAATAGGCATTGGCTAAGCTAAAGGGTCTTGGCACCTTCTAAATTTGGACCCATTACAAGTGATAAAAGGAGAGAAGGAGAGGCACACAACATCACACAAAAGCAGCAAGGATTGACGCTGGTTTGCACATTGGCAAAAAGGTGTTCTTAGTTTGTGAAAGATCAAAGAGGAGAAAAGGCTAAGGAAAGAAAAAGATTGGAAGAGCAAGATCAACCGACGGAAAATCGGAGGAGTCGCAAAACCGGTAAGTGGTTTAGATGTTTTTGTTTAAGAAAAGAACCAAAGGGTTCGGCCATGGTGTATGGCCGAACCCCATGGAAGAAAATTGATAGATGATCACGGTATTAATGTTAAAGGATGGGAAAGGTTATTTATGTTTTAAATTTTAAATGGAGACGATGGGAAATTATATATGTTTTTAAAGGAGTTTAAATGGAACGTTGTTGATTATATTTTTATGCTTGGAAACCATGGAAAAAATTATGCGAGATGAATAAAATAAATTTAAGGGAAGGTGATGAAGCATAGGGTTCGGCCATGTTGTATGGCCGAACCCCATGGAAAGAGATTGGTAAATTTTAAATGGGAGATTGATGTTATTAGTGAACGATTATGATAATTTTAAATGGATGTATGGTTGATGGTTTTAGATCCGTGGAAGGACAAATTAATGGACTGAAATAATGGTCAAGTGTAACACCCCACCCACATGGGGTGTGGGAAAAAGTCCCACGTTGCCCATGAGGTGGATGGGGTGTGGGGTTATAAGAGGGTACTCCCTTCTCCTTAGCAGAACGCCTTTTGGGCCTGGTCTTGTGAGCCAGGCCCAATGCAAAGCCGTGCAGGCCACCCCACGTGAGGCCCAAAGCGGACAATATTGTGCTAAAGGGACGAGGTGTTATATTTGGTATCAGAGCACGGTTCAACACTCGGACTATGTGGGCCCTCTACCCTTCTGTGTTGTGTTGCTTGTATAGACCCCTTGTCAGTGTGACGCGACAGAGCCGGGGACGGCTCTGATCTTAAGGGGGGTGGATTGTAACCACCCACCCACATGGGGGTGTGGGAAAAAGTCCCACATCGCCCATGAGGTGGATGGGGTGTGGGGTTATAAGAGGGTACTCCCTTCTCCTTAGCACAAGGCCTTTTGGGCCTGGTCTTGTGAGCCAGGCCCAATGCAAAGCTGTGCGGACCACCCCACATTGGGCCTAAAGCGGAAAATATTGTGCTAAAGGGACGAGTTGTTACATCAAGATCATGAACCATAGGGTTCGGCCATCATGTATGGCCGAACCCCATGGAGTTGGATTGGTTAATTTTAAATAATAGTTTGATGTTACTGTTATGTAATTTGGAAAGGGATTAAATGGAAGATGATTTCTAAAGAGTATGAACCATAGGGTTCAGCCATGGTGAATGGCCGAACCCCATGGAGTTCTTTATTAAATTTGGAAACCTTCTAAAAATAGAAGGAGGAGATTAAAATGGGAAAGTTTCTATTTATGGAAGGAAGTTGCTAAATTAGAAAGCTTTTATTTATGGAAACCTTCCAATTATAGAAGGGTGGATAATTAAGTTGGAAACCTTCTAATAATGGAAGGATTACTGATTAAGTTAGAAACCTTCTAATTATGGAAGGGTGGATGATTAATTTGGAAACTATCCAATTATGGATTGGCTAATAATGGAGGATGATGGAAAAACGAAACTTAGACATCATAGGGTTCGGCCATGGTGCTTGGCCGAACCCCATGAATTAATTCTATGGGTTTAGGTTTATGTATTAATGAATGGAAGGATGGAAATAATTAGGTAATGGCAATTTGGTAATTAGGTGAAAATAAGGGACCATGGGTTCGGCCATGGTGTGTGGCCGAACCTCATGGGGATTGGTTTATGGACTTAAAATATTGTAAATCAAGTGGGACTTGGTTTTGATTGATTAATATGTTATAAGGTAACGGAACTTCAAAAGGTGTTTATGATCGTGAGCAGTTACCGGATGAAAAACGCAAGGACACATTAGCGGTCTTTGGTAGGATTCCACCTCTTTGAAGCCATGGGTTTATGTAGAATGTTTTCTTATCTTATTTGATGAATTTATATTGCAAAGGTTATGTTTCAAAATGTGAGTTTTAAATGCTATGTTTGTATGATAAAATAACATGTGTTCTATATGTTTCAAATATAAGCTTTTAAATGCTATGATTTGTATAATTACATAGCATGTGGACATTTGCATCTCATGCATGGCATGGGAGGGATGAAGGGTAACCGGAGACCCACACTCCGTCGGGGCGTCGGTAAAACATTCGTGGGGGGATACCTTGATGAGGAGCATTCCATCAAGAGGATACTATGTATGAAATGTTACCGGAGATCCACACTCCGTTGGGGTGTCCGTAATAGAATCGGGGGGGGATACCTAGATGAGGAGCATTTCATCAAGAGGATACTATGTATGAACTGTAACTGGAGGGTCCACACTCCGTCGGGGCGACCGAAAGACCTATGTGGTGGGTACTTTTATGTACATGTGATGGGTGAGACTCATTGCATATGATAGCATGGCATGTCATTGAATCGGCATGATTATGATCTTTATTATCATGCAATATTTCTGGTTTTATTAGTATGATTGGATCTCTATTATCATACACTATTTTGGATTTGATGCTTTATAAGTATGGTATGATTTATTATAACTAGATTTGATATATATTATATCTGGATTTTTGATACTAACCCATGTGTTAACCCTAATTGGAATACCTACTGGGTGCGTTGTTCTAAGGCCCTACTTCTACCCTAGTGGATGATACAGGAAACGAGGGGAATGATGAAGGCGAAACGGGGCAGGCATAGGAGTTGGTGGATTATAGTTTATATTTTGTTTATGATACTCATGGGCTTGTATTTTGAGTATCTAGAATTCTGATGTAATAACTTAGATGAATTTACCATGGTTGGATATTTTACTAAATAATTAAGATATGATAATGATGATTAAAGACTTGACGTACTTTGCTATCTGAATAGAATAGAACTTGGTTCTATTATGATTCCGCATGTTATGATTATAATTCCGCAGATATGATGTTATTCCGCATGTTGATATTGTTATGTGTGAACCATTTTTCATGGACTTAGTCTATGCACACATAGGGTTGGCCAATTAAGGGCCGGACTTTGGAAGTTCGGACTTATCTCGCGTCGTGACGTCCCGCTCTCTATCACTCAACTCTGTTATAAAAAAAAAATAGACTCTGATTTACCGGAAGAAGCGAGTGAAAAAGGGCGGGGCGTGACAGTAAAAACAAAGCATGATGTGCATATCATAATCATGCTTACATATGTGTCATGTCATGGGTCTCAATGTCAAATGAACTCTCATCCAATATCCATATCCATATCCAATCATAAATAAATATCAATGGTTTTCCTTGATAAATCGTCATATCAAGGTTTCCTTGGCCAATTACATCCACAGTGCTTGAGGCGGCAACCACAAGGGAATTGTATACCCATCTAGAAATTAATTGGGATTACCGATGGAGTGTGGACTCCTCCCTCTGTGCAGTGTTTCAGGACTACCTACCCAAGAGCCTTTTGGCCCAATAAGCCGTACCTTTCCTTTCAAATGGACGAGGCCAAATCTTAATAGTTCACATAGCTTCATGCAAGCTAGTCTCAAGCCTAAGTTATGTCTGGACCGCTCAGAACTTGGCTTTCTGGTTATATATGTTCCCTCCCATACCATGCATGAGGTAATATATGCAAAAATGCCATATAATTTAAAATCAGTTCGTAAACATATACAATTTCTTTAACCAAAGTATTCATCATATTTGGAATATAAACCAATGTCATAATTATACTCATAGTGTTCTCAACGAGGTAGAAATCCTACCAATATAAGATATACTATCTTGTAAGGATGACCCCAACAGTCTCGTGAGACGAATTGCAATCCTTTTGCGAACCTCTTTACCTCATCAAATTCAAACATACATATTAGTTTGATTTTTCATTTCAATTTCATCATCCCTATCTCCATCTAAGTTCCATGTTCATTTCCCAATGCATTTATGCATTCCTTGTCCTTAATCCATTTAAGACCCTTGATGGGGTTCGGCCATGCAACATGGCTGAATCCTATTGTCCCATTTCTTTCCTGTAGATGTGTCCATGTCCATAAAAAAACCATCAATATGCAAAATAGTGAAGGAACCATATGCTGTCTTACTTAATTAAAATGAGGCCCAAGCAGTCTCCAAAATCAACAGTTTGAAGGCTGAAAACCAACCCCAAAAACCAGCCATTAACTAGTCCTAAGACAAATCAGCACTGAACCAGAATCAGCCAGCATCTAGTCTTAGGATCAGTCACCAAAATTAATAGTTTGAAAGTTGAAAATCAGCCCCAAAAACCAGCCATTAACTGGTCCTAAAACTGATCCAAAATCAGCCAGCATCTGGTGTTAAGATCAATCACCAAAATCAACAGTTTAAAGGCTAAAAACAGCCCCAAAAACCAGCCATTAATTGGTCTTAAAACTGATCCAAAATCAGCAAGATTTTGGTCTTAAGATCAGTCACCAAAATCAATAGTTTGAAGGCCGAACACCAGTCCCATAAACCGGCCATTAACTAGTCCTCAAATTGATCCAAAATCAGCCAGCGTCTGTTCCTAAGATTAGTTACCAAAATCAACAGTTTGAAAGCTGAAAACTAGCCCCAAAAACCAACCATTAACTAGTCTTAAAACTGATCCAAAATTAGTCAGCATCTGGTTTTAAGATCAGTCAACCACCAATCCTAAATTTAGTGATTTTGAAACCTTAAAATCAGTCCACACTTGATTTCATTCAATCATATTATTATCAAGCATGGGTTCTTTTGTTTCAATCCCATAACCATCCCTTGGATGGACTTCCAACTCCATCAACTCCATGGTCTTATAACAAATTGGCCATCCATTCCAACCAATTATGGAATCCATGAGTTCGGCCACACCAAGGCCAAAGCTATGGTTTGTAACACCCCGGATTTTCATCACTTATAAATATATTGGTTTGGTCTATTTGAATTACAAATTGATTGAATTTAAGATTAAAAAGTTGAAATGGACCTTAGATGGTAAGGAATTGGGTCAATTACGCAATTAAGACCCAATGGATCATGGGTAAACTTGATTTTAAATGAATTGGGTAAGTCTAATTAAATGGGTCAACTATCCAATTGGGACCCAATGGATCATAGTGAACTTAATTTTAAGGTAATTAGGTAAGGTCAAATTAATTGGGTCAGCTACCCAATTAAGATCCAATACATTAAATCCACCTCATCAAGTGAGGTGGCAAGTGGGTGATGTGGCATTACCATGTGGCATAACAAGTTATCACGTGAAAGCCAACTAGACAAGGTGCCACATCATCAAATGATATTGCTAAGATGGGACCCACGTGCCATGTCGTGAGCAAGTCACCACGTGCATGGTCGGCTATGTCATGGTTGACTTGGCCAACCATGAGTGAGTTCAATTTAGTTAAGTTAATGCGTGAGTTGAGTTGAGTTGAATTGAGAAGATGGAGAGTCTCCATCTCAAGGTAACTCGATGGAAGTCAAAGGGTTTCTTGGCTTAAGCCAAGAGTCTCCTTGGTTAAGCCAAGGGACACCTTGGTTAGATACAACCTTAATGAGGGGAAGTGAAAGGTTGGGCTGTCATACAAAGAGACACAAACCAAGGGGCAACTCACACCCCTTGGCCGACTCCCACACATTGAAACAAAGGATTTTTTATTCTTCTTCTCTCTCTCTCTGTCTCTCTCTCTCTCCTACGCTCCTACACTTGGAGAAAATCGAAGAGCAAGGAATGAAAAGGGATTAAAGAAGAAAAAGACAGACCAAATAAAAGAAGGAGACGGGAAAGAAGGTATGATTTTGAGTTTAACAATATAGGATTAAGATTAAGGGAAGCCATAGGTTTGGCCATGGTGTGGCCGAACCAACGGGTTCCATAATTGGTTGAAATAAATGATCAAACTGTTATAAGGCCATGGAGTTAGAAATCCATTCAAGGATTGGTAATGGGATTGAAACAAACAATCAAAGGATTGAATCCAAAATCATGTTATAATGGTACAACGATTGGAATAGATTATGAAAAGACCCTAGCCTTGGCTAGTGGGTAGAGTAAGTACACTAAGACTTATATGGAAGATGAAATCTATGTTTGAATAATATTAGGAGTGGATTTCATGGAGAAAGGCTTTACAAAATAAGCAAACAAAAAGGACTGACTCTTATGATTCAGTCGACTGAACATGGACAGGATTGAAATATATGGGGTTTATTGGTGTTTCAGCCGACTGAATCCTAGATTCAGTCGACTGAACATAGATGTACCAAACAAGTAAAATGATCTGGTGTGTTTCAGCTGACTGAATCTACGATTCAGCCAACCGAAGGTACGCTTATTGAACACGTAAAGGGTCAGTTGATAATTCAGCCAACTTAATCCTTGATTCAGTCGACTGAATGTGAACTGACCGAACACACAAATAATTTGATCCAAAGTCAGCCGACTGAATCTGTGATTCAGTCTACTGAACTAGTATTCACCGAGAACACAAGATTTTAATTCAAAGTCAGCCGACTGAATCCATGTTTCAGCCGATTGAAAGCTTACGGGTCAAGGTTATGCAGTGTCGAGTTATGTTTCAGCCGACTAAATAGTTTATTCAGTCGGCAGAACATCTGCGGGTAAGGCAGAGAATAGTAAATGGGTACGATTCAGTCGACTGAATTGAAAAAAGTTAAATTTTAAATAATGCTCTAGATGTTTCAGTCTATCTGGAAGGATGTAAGGGATGATGGAAATTAAATGGATAGTCAATTTATATATATATATATATATATATATATATATATGTATGTATGTGTGTGTGTGTGTGTGTGTGTGTGGTTGAATATGATAAGGTAAAGAGGTTCAATTCGTTTTCACACGATCGTTAGCGTTGTTCGTGCGAAACAAGAAAAGGATAGCAAATTGGACGTTGGTAGGATTCCTACCTTATTGAGACACTATGGATTATATATATATATATATATATATATATATATATATATATATATATATGACACTGGTTTTTGTTTCCAATTTGATGTTTTACTTTGGTTTAACAACTGGTATAAGTTTTGAACTTGTTTTCAATGATAGTATGTAAATTGATATGAAATGGCATTCTTGCATTCATTATCTCATGCAAGCCAAGTTATGAGTTGTCCGGACATGACTTGGAGCTTGAGACTAGCTTGTATGAAGCTATGTGAACTATTGATATTTTGGCCTTGTCCGGGATTGTTAGAAATGTGTATGGCGTAGTCAGGGCCAAAGAGCTCCTGAGTAAATAGTCTCGAAACCCTGCGCAGAGGGAGGAGTCCACACTCTATCGGTAATTTCGATTATGTGGGGAGGTATAACAGTGACCTGGTGGTACCGTCACAAAACATTGTGGATGTAATTGGCTAAGGGAACACCTTGATATGGTGATTTATCAAGGAATATATATATATGATGTTGTTGGATATGGAATTGGGTGTGTAACGCCCCGCCCTTTTTCACTCGCCGAAAACCAGTCTATTTTTTTTTTTTTTTGTGAAATAAAAGAGTGAGAGAGAGCGGGATGTCACGACGCGAGCTAAGTCCGAGCTTCCAAAGCCCGTCCCTTAACTGGCCAACCATACGTGTGCGTGGACTAAGTCCACTAAAACGGTTCACACGTATTAAGCCTACACTTACGGAATTAAACGTAATGCGAAATTATAATAGAGATCTATCCTATCCAATTTTAAATAGCAAGGAAGTCCATCACTTAATAATAATTACCTTAACTTAAAATGTCCAAAATTAAAATCGAAACCATAGCAAAAGTCTAAGTTATTACAGTCCCAACAAGCTAATTACTCAAATTACATGTCCAAAATAAAAACTTAATTAAAATAGATCTAGCTCATTCAAGCTCCTAAGGTTGGCCCCGATCACGTCCTTCGTTCCATCCATTTCCTGTGTCATCATCTAAGGTAGAAGTAGGGCGTTAGACAACGCGCCTAATAGGTACTCCGAGTAAGGTCAAACACATGGGTTAGTATAAAAATCACATAGATAAATATAATATCAAAACCATGCAAGTCCATCCCATGCCATAGGTGTCATATGCCATGAGTCCCACCCATCATCCATATCACAATCACATAGTAAATCCTCTTGATGGATAATCCACATCAAGGTATTGTCATGACTCCCCGCAAATGCCCTATCGGTCCCATCGAATGGAGCGCGGACTCCGGTTACATTTCAAACACAGTATAGCTCTCCCAACGAATGCCTTATCGATTCAACCGAACAGAGCATGGACTCCGGTTACAATTCAATCATACATCCCTTGGAATCAGAGTGGATTCCTCCCCATGATTGTTTATCAGAAATCCAAATGGAGCGTGGACTCCCCTCATTTGATCCCTCCCATGCCATGCATGAGATGCAAGTGCAATCATGCTATGTAATAATAAATACCATAGCATTAAAATCCCATTAGAAACATAGTACTTTGATAACAAAATTAACAAAGAAGTAAAACATCACATATACATATTCGGGTCCTTGTGTTTCCGTCCAAAAACCATATAAGGTAGGAATCCTACCAACGACCAAATATCGGGTCCTTGTGTTTCCGTCCAAAAACCGATCATCGATCGCGTCAAGCCGATCGTACACCGTTTGTGAATCCCGTTACCTTATTACATTTAACACATATCATACATCAATTTGTGATCCATTTAATTCCATCAACCCTACATCATCCTATGTTCATCTCCTTTTACCATCCTAGTCTTTTATCCTGTTAAGTCCCTTAAGAGGTTTCCATCATACATTGGGGCTAAATCATATTTAAGTCCACAAAAAAAAAATACATTAGTGGGGTTGGGCCATACAACATGGCCGAACCTCACTCTCTTGGTTTTGGGCCCCTCTTTTTAGTCCTTGATCATTTTCATTAATGTGGGTCCAAGATCATTCCATCCTTTGATTTATTAATCCAATACATAAGTTAATCATTTAACTTGATAAAAAAACACCTAAGTCCATAAAATATTATCCATGGGGTTCGGCCATACAACATGGCCGAACCCATGGTTCTTTCATTCCATCTTCTTTCCATTTTAACCCTCATTTCATAGCTTGAACATTCAATCACTTAAACATGCATAGATCTACAAAATGACCCATAATTATGATTCATGGGGTTCGTCCATACAACATGGCCGAAGCCATGATGTCTCATTTTCATCCTTCTTTTCTTAAATCATTTACAAATATTAAATCCATAAACAAAATCCCTCCATGGGGTTTAATCATACACTTAGGTCACTTACACATACTTAGATCCCACAAACATGATCCATGGGGTTCAGCCATACAACATGGATGAACCCATGGTCCTTCATCTCCTTTTATTTCTTAGCTTATTAGCCATGGTTCATCATTTTAAAACCCAAAATCCATCAACATTTCTTCCATGGGGTTCGGCCATACAACATGGCCGAACCCATGGTCCATTGTTCTTCATCATCTCCGCATTTTAAATCATCATTTACAACATCTAAAACCCATTTTAAATCACTAACATTCTTCCATCATTTTCATCCTTTAAAACCCATAAAAATCACTAACATACTTCCATCATTTTCATCCTTTAAAACCCATTGAAATCAATAATATTCTTCCATGGGGTTCGGCCATACAACATTGCCGAACCCTATGGTTCATCATTTCCTCTTAAATCTGCATATCTATGATTAGATCATTTGATGGGGTTCAGCCATACAACATGGTCGAATCTCATCCAATCCTTTTTGTTCTTATATATAAAAATCTAGGGTTTGGCCATGCAAGAGCCAAACCATGATCTTTGATCATTTTTCATGCTTAACCATGCATGTTGACATAAGCCATACATACATATTGTCCTTAATACTCTATCTTACCCATTAGGGTTTTGTCCATTTTTTCATCTCATTCCTTGGATGGTTTTTAAGTCTGTAACACCTCGATTTCTCAATAAGATGAATATTTACGAAAATGCCCCTGGATTGGTAAATTTATTAATTATGATGTTAAATGAGAAAATAGTGGGGCCCATTGCTCAAATTAAGATCATATGAGCACATTATGAATGTCAAGTTTGATTGGATGGGTAATTTCTCAATGAAGTGGATAAATTACGAAAATGCCCCTGATGTGTTAAATTAATTATTTTGTGATGTTAAGTAAGGAAATGGTATGGCCCATTGCTCAAATTAAGATCATATGAGCACATTATGAATGCCAAGTTTGATTGGATGGGTAATTTACATCAATTGGGTCAAAAATGGCTAAATGGGTCAAAGGGCCCAATGGGACCCATCGGGTCTTACTGGATTATTTGACCGTTTTGTGATTTTAAATTAAATGGGGTTAAGCCTATTTGATTGGAAATCAAGTGGAGAAAAAATGGGTAGGCTTGATCCATATGTAAAAACCAATTAGAAATGACCAAAATACCATAATTTGGTCATGGAGTCAAAAAACGGGTCAAGGAGCTAAAAGTGGACCCAACGGGTCGAGTTGACTATGGCTGACCGTGTGGACCCTCTAGGGAGCTAAAACACGAGTTAAATCAGTTGAGTGGGACTGAAGTGAGTTGGAATTAAATCAAGGGTTGAGTTAACTCATGTACATTGAATGAAATGCATTAATTATGGTGAGTTGGACATTGAGTTGAGTGAGTCAAAAATGGAAGTCAAATGGGCTGAAAATTCAGTTAGATAAGTGGGGTGGCTGTTTTGAGAGTTACAAATACAAGGTTAACCAAGGGGCTAGTCATTGGAATATGGAGAGTTTTATTTAAAAGTTGAAACTCCAAGATAGATATTAAAACCAATGGGAGTTACAAAGTGTGTTCACACTTGGAGGAGGGGAGTTTCATTTCAAGAATGAAACTCTCAAATGGGACATTGATGAGGATCAAATGGGCTGAATGGAGCTGCTGTATTATAGAGTTACAAATGAGGTTTTGACTTTTAAAATTCAAATATGATAAGACTACACATTGGAGGGGGGGGGGGGGGGGGGGGGGGGGAGGTTTCATTTCTAGATGAAACCCCCATGTAAGATGATAATGAGAGGAGGAAGAAAAGGAGAGGTTACACAAATACCAGCATGGGAGACGTTGGAGAGCTTGGAGGTTTCATTGCATAGATGAAACCCCCAAGTAAGCATAAAGGACTTGGGGTTAATATGGGAGTTACATGTGAGGCAAGTTTGGGCTGAATTTAAGTAGCCAAAAGAGGTTCAATTTTCTATCTCTATCTCTCTATCTCTTTGCTGTCTTCTACATTCCAAAAGCAAGAACAGCAGTTGGTTACTGATTTGCAATCAGTCCTTGGTTGATTTCTTTCACCAAGACAAAAGCACACTTTGAGCAAAAGGAGTTGGCACCAAGGTTTAAGATCAAAGTTTCCTTTCTCTCTCTTTCTCCCTCAAATCCATGTCATCTGGCTGAAGTATTCCAAGGAGATTGCAGCAAGGTCAGTCTCAGCCCAAAGAACAGTAAGAGAGAAGGAGAGGTCAAGCAAATAAAGGGTCAAGAAAGGAGTCAAAAGAACCGAAGGAGACGCAGTGTTCGTAAGTGCATTTTGAACTCTTGTTTAATAGATTGATTAAGAAAATGAGATCTGGCCATCGTATGGACAGATCCATCAATGGTTTAAATATGGGATTATGATGTATAAAAGTGATAAAATATGGACCATAGGGTTCAACCCTTTGGATGGCCGAACCCCATGGGAAAACTTGGTGATTTTTATGGTGTTTGAGAGATGAAATTCATATTATGTATTGAAGTTCTTTTAAAGGATTTTAAAGGGAGATAAGTTCACTGATTTTGACCAGTTATTACATGGCTGAATTATGTGTTTATTAAGCTAAATACTGATAAAAAAAATATGGACAAATATTGGAGGGTTTACATTAAGGAAACCTTGGGGTTCGGCCATGTGTATGGCCTAACCCCATGGACTGTTTTTTATGGTTATTTGGGTCAAGTGTAGGATGGATTTTTATGTAAACATAATGTGCTTTGATTTAAGAATAAACCAAGTTTATAAATGGATAAATGGATCTAAACCATAGGCCATGAGGTTCAGCCAATTGGGTGGGCCGAACCCCATGAAATGGTATGACATTTCATGGAAGTATTAAATGGTTTTGTGAGATTTTAAAGGATTTAAAGTGAAGATAAGCTTACTGTTTTTAGGTAACTATGGCTTGGCTGAACCATATTAATACTATGGTTAAATTATGGATTAAAACCATGGACAATGGTTGGATTAATTACACCAAGAACCATAGGGTTCGGCCATATGTATGGCCGAACCCCATGGACTGTTATGTGGATATTTGGATTGAGTTTTACAAAATGGAAATCATACAAAGTGATGGGCTTATTGGATGGTTTTGAAAGGTAAAAATATGGTAACATTATACTGTTATCCTATGTCTAAATGAGCCCAAAAATATGTTTAAAAGGACCAAAACTATGGGGTTTTATGGCTAAGATAGGACATGGAAGTTTAAGTGGATTTTTGGGTTTTAGATCAAATTAGAATCATATGGTCAAATGATTAACTTGCTGCCATGTACATAGGGTATTCGAATTTCTAGAACGGTGAACAAGCCGTGATCGGAAGACGGTCCAAAGGAAGGGTCGAACAAAGTAAACTATAGTAGGTTTCCTACCTTTGTTGTAACCACTATTTAATATGCTGTTTTATGTTGCTTTTGAGATCTTATATGATTGTAAAGTTATGTTAAAAATGACATGTTTGCATAGACATCTCATGCATGGCATGGGATGATGGTGTTGTAACCGGAGGACACACTCCGTCAGGGCGTCCGAGAGACCACTGTGGGGTACCCTGATGATGAGAATCCCATCAGGAGGAATCCGGAGGCCACACTCCGTCGGGGCGTCCGAAAGACCACTGTGGGTTACCTTGACGATGAGAATCCCGTCAAGTGATGGCTATGTTGAATGGTGATGGGTGGGACTCATTACATGTTCATTTCATACATAGCATGTTTTATGGAATTTTGACACACATGTATTATTATTATATTATTTGCATGATTTTGACTAACCATGTGGTAGCCCTATTCGGAAACACTACTGGGCGCGTTGATCTAACGCCCTATCTATATCCTTAGTGGATGACGCAGGGAAAGGGAAGAACGTGGATCGAGAAGAGGACCAAGCAAGGAAACTTGGGCGGTTTGAATGATTTTGAATGGACTTGAATGGACTATTCATGGATGTGTTATTTGAATTATGTGGACACTGTAATTTGGTAACTAGATTTGTTGGTTTTAATAAGTAGTTAAGATAGATGCTATGGTTTGTTTTAAGTTGGATGGTTTGATTGAACGATTAGTTAAGATTGATTAGTAATTTTGGAGAATAAGTTATGTACTTTGCTATCTAAGAATGGAAAATTGGAATAGTCATAGGTTCTATTATAACCTCAATTAGATTAAAACTAAGTTAATTCCGCAAGTTATATATGTACCATGTGCGGATCAGTTTCATGGACTTAGTTCATACACACATGGGCTTGGCCAGTTAAGGGTCGGATTTAGAGATTCGAACTTAACTCGCGTCGTGACACTTCGCCCAATCACATGATTATTATATTAAAAAAAAAATAAACTCTGAAAATTAGAGTGAAAAGGGCGGGGCGTTACAAAGTCCATGGCCCATAATCATTTGGCCAACTATTTTTAATCCGTAATGGAATGTTCCCTTAACCTCATTTTATTAATAAATCATACATACCGATTCCGCGACTCCTTCATTTTCTTTCGCTCCATCTTGCCCCTCCGTTCTTTTCCTTTCTTAGTATTTCTTCCTCCTCCTTGATCTTCAGGCCAAAGAGTGTTGTTTAAAGGGAGAGGGTTTAAGACAAAAACCCCAAGAGATGGTTCGGCCAAGGAGAGAGCTTGAGAGAGGGAGAGGAGGAGAGAATGGAAAAACTCTAAGTGTTTTTTTGTCTGGGAGAAAGGTCGGCCCCTAGGGTTTTTGGTGAGATGGAGAGGAGTTGAGATAGAAAACTCTAAGTATTTCTTGTCTTAGTGAGAGGGTCGGCCAAAGAGAGAGCTTGAGAGAGGGAGAGAGTGAATGAGATGAAGAGCTAACTTTCCATCTTGTCTTAGGGTTCCTTGGATAAGACTCCACCTCCAACTACCCTCATCAATGTGGAGTCTTCCCCATGAATCCTTTGACTAGCCAAGAGGGTGCATGCCTTCCACATGGCACACACACCCTCTCCAACGGTTTTGGTGGCTAGTGGTTTCCATTGAGATGGAACCCTCCACCCCCCTTTGACTCACTAAGTGGATGCATGCCCTCCACATGAGTTCCTTGTCTAACCAAGAAGATGCATGCCTTCCACATGGCACACACACCCTCTCCAACGAATTTGGTGTCTAGGGTTTCCATCTCAATGGAAACCCTCCACCTCCCCTTTGACTCACTCCATCTTTTCATCTCCCATGTGACTCACCACCCGTCCAACTCACTACATTGAATAAAACTCATTCTCCTAACTCAAGCACTTGAATTTATTTTTAATTAATTAATTCCTTAACTCCATTCATTTTACTTAATCCTCTCGGACTCACCTTTGAACTCAACCATGGTTGACCAAGTCAACCATGGTGGCCTGGCCCCACATGTGCTTTAGTCCATACGCCACCTCACTTGATGAGGTGGACTTGGGTCCCACTTGGCTATGCCACTTTGTTATTACCTCATACACTTGCCACCTCACTTCATGAGGTGGACCCCATGCCTTTGATCTTAATTGGGTCCATGACCCGATTAAATCCATTTCTTACCCATTTACCCTAATCATCAATTTATCTTGACCCATTGGGTCCCAATTGGGCATTTGACCCAATTGACCACATTGACCCAATTAAATAGAATTGATCCTACCCATGATCTATTGGACCATACTTGGACCATTGCCCCAATTCTTGTTCATTAAACATCCGTTCCATCTATGAATCTTAATTTTTAACAATTAAAATAAATAATAGCCAATATATTTATTGCATTGAAAATCCGGGCTATTACAGGGTGAGTGATCATTTGGCATTGACACCCATGGCATAATGCATAAGTAAACATGATTATGTTTTGGACATCATTCATTGTATTTACTGCATATGAGATATTTTTACAATTATGTATATGTTTCTATCTTGATTTTATATTGATCTTATGTGTACCATAACCCTACGTGGAATTCCTACTGGGCATGTTGACTAATGCCCTACTTCTACCCTATAGATGATGGAATAGGAAATGACTAGGACATGGGACATGAAGGGAGTCAAGTGTAGGACCTTGGATAGATTTCTGTTTAAGTTATTTAGTATTGATTTTGGAAGATGTATTGGGAGGACTCATATTTTGGATTGCAATAACTTAGAATTATTTTGCTATGGTTTGATGACGTTTAAGTTTTTAGTTAAATATATGGTGATTGGATTCCTTGCTCAATAGTGACATGTATATGAATGGTATCTTATTCACATAATAATTCCGCAAGTATTCTTAGGGTGTGTGAAATGTTTTAGTGGACTTATTCCACGCACACGTAAAGGTGGCCAGTTAAGCGTCGGGTTTTGGAAACTCGGACTTAGCTCACGTCATGACGTCCCCTCTCTCTCTCACTCTTTTATAAAAAAATTATATATATACTCTGATTTTTAGCGAGTGAAAAAGGGCTGGGTGTTACATGGTTTCCTTAGACTCATTCCCACATTGTTAAATCTTAAACATACTTTACTTCAGTCTCCTTCGTTTCTTTTAATCTATCTTTTCTTTTTTAATCCTTCCTCTTCTTTCTTTGCTCTTCAAAGTCTCCAAGCATAGAGGTATGGGTGGGAGAGAGAGAGAGGAGAGGAGAGAAAGTCCTTCACTCACAAGTGGAGGAGTCGGCCAAGGGATGTGAGCAAGCCCCTTTGGTTTGTGTTTTTATGTAACAACCTTAGACCCTTCACTCTCCCTCATTAAGGTTTGTTTAACCAATGTGTCCCTTGGCTTAACCAGGTTTCATGCTTCTTGAGATGAAAACTCTTCATCTTCTCAACTCAAGCAATAACTTAATTCACTTGAACTCACTTGTGGTTGACCAAGTCAACCATGACATGGCCGGCCATGCATGTGGTGACTTGGTCACCACATGGCACTTGGGTCCCACTTGGCCATGTCACTTGATGATGTGGCGTCTTGTTTAGTTGGCTACTATGTGATGCCACATGGAAATGCCACATCACTCACATGCCACCTTACTTGATGAGGTGGACTTTAATGCATTGGGTCTTAATTGGGTAATTAACCCATTTACTTTAAATTTACCCAATTACTTTAAAATCAAGCTCATCCATGACCCATTGGGTGTTAATTGGATAATTGACCCATTTCTTGCCCATCAAATGTCAATTTCCACTTTTTAATTTCAACTTCCATTAAATTCAAATTCAAATGGGCCAATCCAATATATATTAGAATCTAAGGAAATCTCAGAGTGTTACAGGAATTCCACCTCACTCAATTATTTGGGAATTCCACCCACCACATGTGCCAGAGACTACGCTCTAGATTTTTTAGTGATTCCGGAGCCAAGCCTCCTTAATCCACTTTACACTGATATGGTTTTAAAAACAAAATTAAAACCAAGAAGCACTTGCCTTGGGAGCTCGATTCCGATGTGTGCTTCTTTAAGATCCATCCAATTCGTGCTCGCACAATTCTGACGTTCTGCCATGTAGACTAGTCATGTAGAGCAATCACAGTCCTTGGGTGTCTAGGAAATTGGATACACCAATATCTATCCTATCAAGATGTGCGTAATCCTTCTCTCTTAATCTCAATCTCAAATGGATTGGATACTTGAACTATTTACATATGTTTTGCCGAGAGAGAATAAGCCTAGATGTTTTGCCTTTGATCCTTAGGAGTTTTACCTCGAGAAATGTGGTTATTTTTCTGCTCAAAATGCCTTTCCTAAACTCACCAACAAATGAAGTATTTATAGGAAAATACAGAATTTCCCAACAGCAGAGCCACACGATCGGTCTTGACCACACGATCGATCGTTCGTGTTTAAATTCATGCTCACCAATCTGATTGTTGCGCATTAAATGCACTGCAATGGCACAATAATGGTAATTACGCGATCGGTCTTGTACACGACTGATCGTCTGAGTTTCGGACAACAGCTCATGGGTTTGCTATCAAATTGGCCTGTGGCTATCCTGTCATGCTAGTTCTTTGTCAAGACAGACCTCACCCGAACCAAGGATGACAGGTCGTGTGCCCAAAATTGCCTTGTCCTGGCAATTTGTCGTAGGACCGACGGCTTGTGCTATAGCACATGAAGGGTCGCCGCCAGGCGATTTGATCGTCCTAAGCCTGACTGTGACTGACAGTCCAGATCATGGACTGAGTCCCACCGACAGGTCATTGTGACGGATGGGTCAGTGGACATGTAGCCAAGGGGTCGTATGAACACGACCGGTCGTACTCTGTCAATGGCGACGCGTAGCCTATACAATGCGTTATCCCTGACAGTTTGTTTACACATTTCCAAGATGGGTTCCTTTTGGTGTAAAACACTTTTTACGCGTGGTTATTTTTCCAGATATGATGTCTAAGCTTAGGGATGGTCCACCTAAGGTTTGGGTTCCACCTAAGGTGATCTATGCTGAGTACCTTCTGTGATTGCCATACATGTGTTGATCCGTTGAGTCTTCATACTTCAACCAACACTTTAGAATTGAGTTTTGAGCTTCTCTCTTCTAGGCAAGCCTTCTCCTAAGTGACGAACTTGACAAACAGGTGACTCGACAAGCCGGGGCACTAACAAGTTGAATGATCCCAAGTTTGGTCATCAAAAGTACGATCATAGGGGTGTGTATGCACCACCAAATGCCACAATCTTTGTACCCAGGAGATAGACCACCATTCATGTTTTGTTTTGGTTTAAGATTCATTTCAATATCTTAGACTACTACAAATGGACTCAGGATAGACCATGTGAGTTCACATAGTAGCAAAAGTGCTGTGACAGGAGGAGAGAAAAAGTGGCTAACTACAAGTCTAGAATGTACTCTTCCTGGCAATAGTACATATTCTACTTGGAAATCCATACATTCCGTTGAAAGTATTTTGAAATTTATGTGTTTTGGAATATAAATTTTGATCTTGTGCATGCTTTAATGATTTGATGAATTATTTTTGGCATATCTGTGGAATAGATCTGTGTATGCCATGCTTAGAATAGGATTTCATCAAGTTGCAGAAATCAGGGATGATTGCTCTACAATCTAAATTTCTTGGTATAGTCAACATGTCGGTGAATAGACTAGTCGGTGTGACAGGCATGCCGGTACTGTGCTAAATCGAGCACTGTTGAAAAGGGCAAAAATTGTCGAAAGATTCTACCTGTCGATGGAAACGACTTGTCGGTGAGACAGAATGTAACGCCCACCCCTTTTCACTGAAATCAGAGTCTTTTTTTTTTTTGAAATGCAGAGTGACAAAGGGCACGGACGTCACGACGCGAGTTAAGTCCAAGCTTCTAAAGCCCGGCCCTTAACTGGCCAACCCTACGTGCGCGTGGAACGAAGTCCACGAGAACGGTTCACACGTAGACGTAAGCTCACGTAATATAACTAAATGCGGATCATTATAATAGAGACTATCCTACCAGTTTTAGATAGCAAGGAAGTACAGTGCTTAAATTACTAAAATACCCCTAAATTCATAATTATATCTCAAATTGATAATGTCCAAAGTAAAGATCAAATCATAGTAAGAAATCTACGTTATTACATTCCGATGAGTTCAGCTATTCGAATTACATTTCCAAAATAAATTAAATAAACTAAGTAGTCCGTCTTCCCAAACTCCTAAGCTTGTCCTCCGTCTCGTTCTTCGTGTCCGCCATCTCCTACGTCATCAACTAGGGCAGAAGTAGGGCGTTAGACAACGCGCCCAGTAGGACTCCGAGTAGGGCTAACACATGGATTAGTGATAACAAAGCATATAGATAATATTATAACGAAAAATCATAAAATGAATGCTATGCCGTGGGTGTCTGTGTTATGAATCCCACCCATCATCCTTACTATCATGATGCCATATCCCCCTTGACGAAAAAATCTCGTCAAGATATAAACAATCACAGATCATCCCCCTTAACGGCAAAACCTCGTCAAGATATAAACAATCACAAATCATCCCCCTTGACGGCAAAAACCTTGTCAAGATATAAACAATTCACAAATCATCCCCCTTGACGACAAAAACCTCGTCAAGGTGTCCCCATGTTTGCTTCTCGGTCGCCCCGATGGAGCATGGACTCCGGTTATAGCACATCGAGCTATCCCCAGTGTTGGCTTCTCGGTCACCTCGACAGAGCATGGACTCCGGATTTCATTTCATCCTTCTCATGCCATATCCCTCCCATGTCATGCATGAGATGTAGATGCCATATGCCATGTAATATATATGATAGCACAAGCCATGGCATTTAAAGTCCCATCAATAAAACATATAATTTGATTATCAAAAATAGATCGAGCAAAGCATCAATATACACATCATAGCCTTAAAACCCATCTTAAAACAATCATATGCTTACCAAAATAAATCAAGGAAAATCCCATGCATAACACATAATCCATGGCTTACAAAAAGGTAGGAATCCTACCAAATAGCGACTAACGTCCTTCCTTTCATTTCCGTCTGATAGACCTGGTCGCCTATCGCGCACCGTTTGCGATGTCCAGTACCTTATTATACATTAATAATTAGTCCATGTTTTTAACCTTTTAAGTCCATTAATCAGACCTTACAGAGGTTCGGCCATACACCTTGGACCTAACCTCACTAACTAGGTTTTGTGGGTCCCATTTAATCTATTAAACCTTTTAATCCCATAAGTCTTAAAAATCAGCTACCCTAGGCTTTATTAATCACATACTTAAGGTTACCATAATTGCACTTAAGTCCATGATCATTTCTCATGGAGTTCTTGAATTTGGCCATTATTTACGGTTTTGCCACTACCACTTTTTCCATGGTTAATCATTCACTTAACCATGTACATCTTTATTCATAATTGATCCATACACTCAAGTCCATTAGTGACCCATTTAATCATGCCATATATCATTAAACAACCCTTTTTTCTTAACTTAATCTACATTAATTAACCACATACATAAACCCTTTCTTAGCCCATAAAAATGACTTATAATTGAATCATCATTCTTAGCCACATCTTGAGTCCATAATTGATCCATCAACCATATCACAAGACCACTTACCTCAACCATCTAATTAACCTAATTCCATTAATTTAAGCATATACATACACATTAATCTTAGACCAAAAATGATCTACAATTGGGTCATGGGTTCGGCCATACACCATGGCCGAACCCATGATGTCTCTTTCTCTATTTTTCTTGGGTCCATTTACATCATTTGACTCCATCACAAGTCCCTCCATTGAGAGAATCTAAACCATACATTTAATTCATCATTCTTTAAACATTATTTGATACATTTAGGGTCCATCAATCTTAGCCATAATTCCCCTTTCTTTTCAACATTAGGTTCATCATTTGGAGTTCATCAACATTACCATTCTTCCCCATCATTCTTCCATATTTTACCCCTATCATCCTAGGGTTCAAAATCATTCCATCCATAAAACCTCTCCATGGTTTTTCCTCATTTAAAAACCCCTTTAAAATTACCCACATTTAATCATTTAAAACCCTAAAATCATTAACCACCCTTATTGTCTTCCATTCTTATAAACCCTAATAATTAAATCAATCATCTACCATGGGGTTCGGCCATACTACATGGCCGAACCCTATGGTCCATTAATCCCTTCAAAATCCACACATATCTATGCTTAATTAATTTAATTACATACTATCCTTAATCCATTTTATTTTTTCTTAACCCTAATTTACCCATTAGGGTTTTGTCCACTTTCCATCCTTCCATTGGATGGATTTGAGGTCCAAGGCCTATGATCATTTGGCCACCATCAAATCTAATAAGAATGGATCCCAAATCTTAAACCCTAAAAATTCAAATCTCTTGTTTAGGAATTACCTACAATCCGACGTCTCCTCCGGCTTTTCTTTCTCCTCTTGATTTCCTTAGTCTCCTTTCTCCTTCTTCTTGATCTTTGGTCGGCCAAGATGCTTGATCAATGATAAAAACCTCCAAGCTTGGGTTCGGCCATCATGGGTGTGTTTGAGAGAGGAAGAGGAGGAGAAGAGGATGGTGAGGAAGAAGATAGTATGGCTTGATCTTGGGATGATGGGCCAAAAATTGCACTTCTTTCTTCTCTTCTTCTCTTCTTAGCTTTCTTCTTCTTCTCCCTTGGGTGTGGGACGACAATGGGAGAGTGAAAGATGGGAAGAGTAAAATGAGAATGGACTAAGAGATGGGGAAAAGAGATAAGGCTTATCTCATTTGATTGAGTAATTAATTCCTCCACCTACCATACATAAGATATTTTTCATGCTTTATGGTGGTGGTTGGGATAACCACCACCAAGCCAACGTTTTTCTTTTGAGCTTGGAATGAGGTGTTTTGGTCTTCTACCTTTTGACCCCTTTGACCACCATTTGTTTAGTTTATTTAATTAAATAACTAGATAATTAACTTACGTTAATTATTTCCTACTTAACCTAATCCCATTATTCCACCCATGGTTGACCAATTCAACCATGGTGGCCGGCCCCACCAATCCTTGGTCCACACGCCACTTCACTTGGTGAGGTGGAGGTGGGTCCCATTGGACCATGTCACCTTGGTCAACTCATCACTAACTTAGGTGATTTAATTTAATCCATTTTCAACTACTTGGATCACCATTGGGCCCATGGCCCAATTACATTTTCCTCTTATCCATTTACCTTAGAGTTTACATCATCTTGATCCATTGGGTCCCAAATGGGTATTGGGCCCGAATTTGACCATCCTTGGCCCAATTGACCATCATTGACCCTTTAAATGATTTTAAATCCAATCCATGGTCCATTGGGCCATACTTGGGCCTTTGTCCACATTTTGATCCATTCACCATTTATTCCATCAATTTCCAATTTCTACCATTAAAATAAATAAATAACCACATATACAATGATTTACAAATTTCGGGCCATTACACAAAATGTTTAAATTAAAAGGCACCCTTTTCTGCAAAAATGACAATTCATTCAAATGTATCGTCTCTTCTCCCGCGAAGGTCTGGTGATCTCTCTTTCGCCTCTCGTGCCACTCAACACGACCTCTCAGAGTGATGAAAACATAGGGTTTTTGTTCCTCCCGTCTCTAGAAGCCTGAAAATCACGATTTTTGTGAGTTTTATAGATCATTTAGGCTCAGTCTTCACCTCATTCACCTCCAAGCCATTGTTTGAGGATCTCCTCTTGGAAAAACCATGCCCAGAAATATGGAAGCACAGTCATGCCCTTAGACCTCTGAAGAACAAGGAGAAAACAGTCAATGGCCCAAAAGAACAAAAGGATCAGCCTTTCGATCTTGCCCTGGCCCTAGCTCTGGAAATCCTGCGTCTGTTCAAGCTGGTAAGTTCACACTCTCTCCCCACAGACTAGAATCCAAACCAGTAGTTGAAGAAGACCCCATCATTGACAAAGATGTCATCTTCGTTGAAAAACGTCGTGAGGGAAGGAGACAAGATGCAGAAGAGGAGAATGATCTTAGAACTAGTAACGAAGGCCATGTCATTATCCCTGATGATGGTAGTGAGGAAGAAAGTCATCGTTCTGAGACTTTGGAGAGACACTGAGGAAGAAGAAGAATAACATTATCCCTCTTAATAGAATGTCAATCTGGGCAGAAGGGTCTTCTCACTTGAAGGAGAATAGACTACCTTGACAGGAGTCTAGACAATGTCAGGTTGTCTGTCCAGGAACTAGTCACTGATATCTCCTCCTCTGCCAAATCTGATAGTACAGTTTCAGATTCTTGATCCCCTTCTCCACCAACACCTCCACTAGATGGCGCTGCTTAGGATAGTTCTTTATGTTTTTATGTTTTGAATATTTTAAAACTATACTTTTTGATATTTTGTCTAAGCATCCATGATGCCCCCTCCAAAACCATATGTATTGTACATTTTGATTATCAATGATATGATATGGTTTGCTATGGTTTGATGTGTGTATTGTTGTGTTTGAATGCCTTCTATTTCTTGTCTATGGTTAACATGGTATTTGTTAAATATACTAACATACAGGTTTGAATGAGTTGGTTTTACATTGGCATGTTAGGGAGATAGGGATCAGGCTGTGATGTTGCACATATCCTTGGAGTTTGTGGGAGCACAAAATATGTGTTGTTTAGCACCTGTCATTGGTCATGACACTGTAGGGAGGAAGGTTGATGCAAGCTTGAAAGATAGCTTGGAGAAAAATTAACTTATAGGCAACTAAGTTTATGGGGGAGAAGACTCCAAAAAGGGAAGCTAGGTAAGTTAGTTTGACCCCATTGGGAGAACACCTTTAAGACAACACAACTCGTAAGGGGAAGAAGAAGAGAAACAGTAATGCAATGGAAATTTGCATTGTATTGTGGGGAAAATCAATGCTTGAATGCATGAGAAGCATGCATTGATCAATGGAAAGATTAAATGAGTTGCAAGTTAAATCATGGAAGCACTAAACGCAAGAAGCATGGGGGAGTTAGGTGTCTGCCTACTAAGCCTTTGTCAATTATATGACAAAATGGGGGAGAAAATTAGTAGAAGTTGTTAGACATCAAATCCAATTATGCGGGAGTAATTAGTAAGATGGGAAGAAGCCTAAGTGCTTGGGCTTCTAGAAAAACAGAGCTGTGAAGGGGAGGAATATTCAAAAGGCAATAGACATGGGAGAATGTCTATGCTTAGAGTTTGGGACTTCAAACTCAAAGAATGTAACGCCTCGCCCTTTTTTCACTCTACGCTTTCCGAAAATTAGAGTCTATTTTTTTTTTTTAAATACCAGAGTGAGCAAGAGCGGGACGTCATAATTCGAGCTAAGTCCGAACTTCTAAAGTCCGACCCTTAACTGGCCAACCCAATGTGTGCATGGACTAAGTCCATGAAAAACGGTTCACACATAACAATATAAATAATGCGGAATTAAAATCATAACATGCGGAATTATAATAGAACCTAGTTATATTCCATTTCAGATAGCAAAAGTACGTCAAGTCTTTATCCATAATTAAAATAACATAATTATCCAATAAACATCCAACCATAGCAAACCATCTAAATTATTACATGTCCGAAGTCTAGTTACTCAAATTATAAGTCCATAAGTAACTTAATAAAATATAATCCAATCACATGTCCAAGCTCCTATGCTTTGCCTGTTTCGCATTCATCGTTCTCCTTATTTCCTGTATCATCCACTAGGGTAGAAGTAGGGCGTTAGAACAACGCGCTCAATAGGTATTCCAATTAGGGCTAACACATGGTTAGTACAAAACATATATAATAATATCATAATGTCAAAAACCATATAAACCATGCCATGTCATGATGTCAAATGTAATGAGTCCCATCCATCACAAGTACATATAAGTACCCCCACATAGGTCTTTCGGACCCCACGACAGAGTGTGGCCCCTCCGGTTTCTTCTTGATGGAAAAGCACATTAAGGTATCCCACATAGGTTTTTCGGACGCCCCGACAGAGTGTGGTCCCTCCGGTTACATATCCTTCACCCCATGCCATGCATGAGATGTCAATGAAACACATGCTATTTTATATCATAAAACTAGCATTGAAACTCATTTGAAACACATCCTTTACAATATAAATTCATCAAATTAGATAAAAACATTGTACATAAACCCATGGTTTCAAAGAGGTGGAATCCTACCAAAGACCACTAACGTGTCCTTGCGCTTTCGTCTGTTAACCGCTCACGATTGTACACACCTTATGAGGCCCCGTTACGTTATAATATAGCAATCAATTAAAACCATGCCCCTTTGATTTAACATTATGTTTAAGTCCATAAACCATTCCTCGTGGGGTTCGGCCACACACCATGGCCGAACCCATGATTCCAAATCTTCTCTTTAAAAAAATCATTAAACAAAACCAATATCCTTCCATTTAAACCCTTTAACATCGTAAACCTACATCTATGATTTTCATCTTTCAATTCCATTAAAATAACTAATATCCTTCATGGTTTTCATCCCTCCAAAAATCATATACCATTACCAACAAACTCCCATGGGGTTCGGCCATACAACCTGGCCGAACCCTATGGTCCATTAATTCCTTTTTAAATCATATATAAACTTATGATTTTTAACCTTTCAAACTCCATTTAAAATTACCCAACATTCTTTCATGGGGTTCGGCCATGCACTATGGCTGAACCCTATGGTTTCTCCTTTCCATTAAAAATACCATAATCATTTAATTTCCTTCCATGGGGTTCGGCCATACACGATGGCCGAACCCTATGGTTCCTTATCTTAAAACAAAATTATCGAAACTACTTACCGGTTCCGCGACTCCTCTGATTTTCCTTCGCTTGTTCTTGCTCTTCCAATAATATTCTTCCTTAGCCTCTTTCCACTTCTTCTTGGTCTTTCCCACTTGCTGGCTGCCTTCTCTTCCTTTGAATAATGCCGAGAACAAAAGTTGAAGGGGAAAGAAAATTCGGCCTTGGTGTGTGTATTGCCATGCGCCCCTTCCCTCTTTCTTTTATAAATCCTCCACTTAATCCTAATTAGAAGGTGCCAAGATCCTCTTAACTTAGCAATTCCCCTATGCCGTGCACCCCTCTTGTCGCCTTAATTTGAAGTTGTCGACCTTCCAATCTAGCCCTTGCCTTGTACCGTTTTTAATCAATGAAAGACCCCTTTTTAAATGATCTTATGCGCATAACCTTGGATATGGAAATCCTTACACACGGCCAAGGCAATCCTAAAATTCTTTCTATCCATAGCTTCCATCTTAAGCATATCAACGTGGATTGTACATACCCTTACGCGGCAAAGCAATCTATCTCTAATTCTCTCCATGCGCAAAATCATGGATTGCATATCTCATATACACGGCCAAGCCACCTATTTTTAATTTTAGACATATTGCATTACCATTTAAATTCAGACCCATTTAATTCTATTGAAACCATTTCCATAATCCGTTGGGTCATAATTGGGCAATGACCCAACACTTTACCCATATAAGGTCCATATCTAATAATTCACAAATTAAATGGGTAATTTTCATATATATTAATAACTTGAAAATCCGGGGTGTTACAATATAACCCTCTTTTTAAAATTTTCGTCCTGAAAATCGAATGAAGTAGGGTTTCAAATATTTACATAAATTGCTCAGGATGAGCTGTTCTCATTTCCGACTCGAATTCCCATGTGGCTTCCTCAATAGCATGTCGATCCCATACCACCTTGACAAATTGGATCGCTCGGTTCCGTAATACCCTTTGTTCTGTGTCCACCACTCGGATAGGCTTTTCGACGTATGTCATGTTGCTTTGGACCTCTATATCTTGTAGTTTCAGTACATGAGAGGGATCAAGATTGTACTTCCTCAACATCGATATATGGAACACATCGTGTAAAGATGCCAACTGTGATGGTAGTGCCAATTGATAAGCCACATCCCCCATCCTTCTTATTATTGAAAACGGTCCCATATATCTTGGTGACAATTTCCCCTTCTTTCCAAATCTCATGTGTCCCATTCGTGGCGAGACTTTCAAGAACACCATGTCCCCCACTTCAAATTCAAGGAACCTCCGCCTCTTGTCAGCATAACTCTTCTAACGAGTTTGCGCAGTCAATAGGTGCTGCCGTAACAACTGTATTTGCGCTGTAGTTTTTGTAACCAACTCAGGTCCAATCAGTACAGGCTCACCGGCTTCTGTCCAGCACACTGGTGATCTACATGGTCTACCATATAATGCCTCAAATGGAGCCATCTGGAGGCTTGCCTGATAATTGTTGTTGTATAAAATTCTACCAACGACAAGTGATCCTCCCATCCACCCTTGAAATCTAACATGCATGCTCTTAGCGTATCCTCCAATGTTTGTATTGTCCTCTCAGACTGCCCATCAGTCTGTGGATGAAATGTTGTGCGAGTCAGTAGATCTGTTCCCATGGCCGACTGCATACTATGCCATACTCTGCCGGTGAATCGACCATCTCTGTCGGACACAACAGTCCGAGGAATACCATGCAATTTGATGATATCCTTGATATACCGTCAACCCAAAGTCTCAGATGAGTCTGTCATCTTAATGGGAATGAAATGTGCAGACTTGGTCAGTCGGTCTACCACAACCCATATCGCATCGTTGCCCTTTGAAGACCTTGGAAACCCTGTCACAAAATCCATGGAGATGTGCTCCCATTTCCATTCCTGCACTAGTAAGGGTTTGAGTAACCCTGGTGGCTTCTGATGTTCCGTCTTAACCTGCTGACACGTTAAGCAATGAGCCACAAATTTTGCCACATCCCTCTTGAGTCCGTGCCACCATTAATGTCTCTTCAGGTCGTGATACATCTTGGTGCTACCCGGATGAATGGATAGTTTAGTTTGGTGTGCCTCAATCAGTATCTCTTTTCTCCAGCTCTTAGGCACATATATCCTTCCTCATAATAGAAGACACTGTCCTAGTCGTAACTCCCATTCCGGTATGACTTCACTAGTAGACATCTTAGCCCATATCTCCTCCATTTCCGGGTCTATCTGTTGTTCTTGTTCGATCTTGGTAACCATGTTGGACCGTATGATCAAATTGTACATACTCCCATGGTTATTGATATATAAATTGAACTCTCGTATGGTATTTAGCATCTCCCATTTTGTCCTGATCAAACGTGCCACAGATGCATGTGATATGCGGCTGAGTGCATCTGCCACCTTGTTCGCCTTGCCAGGGTGATAACGAGGTACGAACTCATAATCCTGCAGAAATTCCATCCATCAGTGCTGCCTCAGGTTGAGCTCTTTTTGATCAAACAAGTACTTCAAGCTCTTATAATCTGAAAACACTTCCAATTCCTCGCCATATAAATAATGTCTCCAGCTTTTGAGATCGAAGGCCAATGCTGCTAGTTCAAGATCGTGAGTAGGATAAAGGCGTTCATGTATTTTCAATTGTCTTGAACCATAAGCCACCACATGATGACTTTGACTGAGTGAACACCCTAGTCCCTCTCCTGAAGCATCGCAATATACCTCATAACCCTTGCCGCTTTCCGACAAAATTAAGATAGGAGCAGTTGTAAGTCTCTCTTTCAATTCTTCAAATCTCTGATTGCACAGATTTGACCACTCATATTTGACTCCTTTCTGAGTGAGTCGAGTAAGTGGAAATGTAATTTTTGAGAAGTCCATGATAAATTTCCGATAGTAGCCAGCCAATCCCAGAAAGCTACGGATCTCAGTCACATTTTTCGGTGCTTTCCAATCTCTTACTGCCACCACCTTGCCCTGATCCACAGCTATACCTTCTACTGATATAACATGCCCCAAAAAATTGACCTCAGACAATCAAAATTCACATTTACTGGCTTTGGCATATAGTTTGTTTTTCCTCAAAGTGTCCAGAAATATCCTCAGGTGCTCAGCAAGTTCTTCGTTACTTTTGGAATAGATCAAGATGTGATCAATAAATACACTAACAAACTGATCCAAGTAAGGACCGAAGATCCTGTTCATTAAATCCATGAACACAGCTGGTGCATTGGTAAGTACAAACGGCATGACTACAAACTCATAGAGTCCATACCGCGTTCTGAAGGTTGTCTTCTCTATGTCTTCCTCCTTAACCCAGATTTGATGGTATCCGGACATCAGGTCAATCTTAGAGAAATGACTAGAACCTCTAAGTTGATCAAATAAATCATCGATCCTGGGTAGAGGGTACTTGTTTCTAACCGACAGCTGGTTCAGTTTTCGGTAATCCACACACATACGGAGTGAACCATCCTTCTTCACAAATAAAACCGGAGCTCCCCAAGCTGATGTACTATTCCGGATGCAACCTAGTCTGAGCAATTCATCAATCTGCTTCTTCAGCTCGAACATCTCTGTTGGTGCCATCCGGTAGTGTGGTAATGACACAGGTGAAGTGCCAGGATACAGCTTGATTTCAAAATTAATCTCCCTCATGGGAGGTAAGCTAGGGAGTTCGGTTGGGAATACATCTGCATAGTCCTTTACTATTGCCGGAAGTTCAGTCACCGGTGCCTTGTTGATTTGGATACTGTTCAATACCAGATGACTCAATCCTTCCTGCAGTCTGCTTTGTTTGTCAGTACGCACCACATGTTGTTTTCCCTCGGGTGACCAAAATGTCACCCTGCGGTGATAGCAATCAATGTTGGCCTGAAAACTAGCCAACCAATCCATGCCAAAGATAATATCATACTCTGTCATATCGAGTACCAAATAGTTGAACTCAAATCTAAGTCCAGCGTGTTTAGTATTCACAGTTGTGTATATAAGCCCCAATGATGTGTCGCCGACGGGGGATATAATGGTGAGTGATGTGGACAGTTTTTGTATTAAAGTTCCAGTTGCAGATATGAATGCAACAGATATGAAAGAATGGGATGCTCCAAAATCAAATAAAGCAAAGGCGTAGGAACTACTAACTACCACCATACCTTGAATCACAGAGTGATCCTCTGCTGCTGGAGGAGCTAAGGTAAATAACAGTCCAGATCCTGTAGGCTCCCGTCCCGCTTGGTTAAATGTCCTGCCTCCTCGTGAGTTAGCTGGTCTAACTGGTGGGCGAGATGAACCTCTGGAATAAGAGGGTTTGTTGAGTTGTGGGCATTCCCTCTTAAATTGGCCCGGCTGATTACAATGGAAGCAGTTGTTCACCCCTCTGGGAGCATGAGTGATTGATGCAGATGGGGAGGGATGATTGGGACAAAAGCCCCCTGTTGACCCAGTGGATAGTGAGGGTCTGCTAAAGTTCTGTCGGAACCTCTTGTTGGGCTGAAATGTACCCCTCCCACTCGGAGCTCGGCGATTGTCAAAACGCACCAACTCAGCCATCTCTTGCTCTGCTATAGTGGCCCTGCTGATCACCTCTGCTAAAGTAGCTGCCTTGAATATGGTTACGTTGGCCCTAATGCTTGACCGAAGGCCCCGCTCAAATTTGCGTGCCCTTCGATACTCTGTATCCACCATATAAAATGCATATACAGACAAACTGAGAAACTCCTGGTGGTACGTTGCCACCGTCATGGTACCTTGTACCAAAGATAGAAAAGCTTGAGTCTGGCGCTCCTTTTCCTCCTCAGGGAAATAATGGTCCAAGAAGGCAGCTGAGAACTGATCCCATGTCATTACAGTCCTCTCTCCTTCCAGAAGAAGTGCTCGCTACTTCTCTACCACCTCCCACCATTTACCGGCATCATCGATCAGTTGTTATGTGGCCAGTAAAATCTTGTCAGCATGACTAGAAATCTTGAGTAGGGTCAGGATCTGAGTGATCTTTTTCAGCCAATTTTCCGCTCCAACAGCCCCTTCTTTCCCTTTGAAGTAAGGAGGGCACTGTTGTTGGAAGTCCCTGACCATGCTCCTGTCATTGGGCTCATTGGTGGTTCCATTCCCATTCAAGTGTTGTTGAAGCACCGAAGTGACTACTGTTTTAACCAAGCTTTGTAGTTCAGGGGGCACCACCGGTATATTCACGCTGCTTTGTTCCTCATCCTCTTGGTGGGATGGTTGTTCTTCCTCTTCATGTCTAGATTGTCGTTCCTCCTCTTCATGTTGAGATTTTTCTACCTCCCTTTAGTGTTGAGAGATTTCTACCTCTTTTTCCTTCTTTTTCTGGTTTTGTAGGGTATTCATCTTCGGAGGCATTCTTCCCTAAGCCATTGAAAAATATCATGACTTAGTTTTCATCATAAAGTTTGTATATTTCTACTTTTGGGGAAATTTCCAAATAAGCACTCTTGATTTTGATTTGTTTCTGGGAAATATATCCTATGTTGCTATGTTTGATAAATTCATTTATTTTGACTGTACTTCCTTTGCTATCATCCATTGAGTCTAATGAAGTAAATTAATTCACGAGGGCCGGATTAATTTACTTCGAAAGATTCAATCTTTCTGGTTCGCTCTGATACCAACTGTAACGCCCCGCCCTTTTTCACTCTACGCTTTCCGAAAATCAGAGTCTATTTTTTCTTAAAAAATACCAGAGTGAGCAAGAGCGGGACGTCATGACGCGAGCTAAGTCTGAACTTCTAAAGTCCGACCCTTAACTGGTCAACCCAATGTGTGCATGGACTAAGTCCATGAAAAATGGTTCACACATAACAATATAAACAATGCGGAATTAAAATCATAACATGCGGAATTATAATAGAACCTAATTCTATTCCATTTCAGATAGTAAAGTATGTCAAGTCTTTATCCATAATTAAAATATCATAATTATCCAATAAACATCCAACCATAGCAAACCATCTAAATTATTACATGTCTGAAGTCTAGTTACTCAAATTACAAGTCCAAAATATAATCCAATCACATATCCAAGCTCCTATGCTTGGCCCGTTTCGCGTTCATCGTTCTCTTTGTTTCCTGTATCATCCACTAGGGTAGAAGTAGGGCGTTAGAACAACGCGCCCAGTATGTATTCCAATTAGGGCTAACACATGGTTAGTACAAAACATGTATAATAATATCATAATGTCAAAAACCATATAAACCATGCCATGTCAAGATGTCAAATGCAATGAGTCTCACCCATCACAAGTGCATATAAGTACCCCCACATAGGTCTTTCGGACGCCCCAACGGAGTGTGGCCCCTTCGATTTCTTCTTGATGGAAATGCACATCAAGGTATCCCACATAGATTTTTCGGACGCCCCAATGGAGTGTCGCCCCTCCGATTGCATATATTTCACCCCAGGCTATGCAAGAGATGCAAATGAAACACGTGCTATTTTATATCATAAAACTAGCATTGAAACTCACATTTGAAACATATCCTTTACAATATAAATTCATCATGTTTATGTCACAACCTGTAACGCCCCGCCCTTTTCCACCCTTCCTAAAATCAGAGTCTAATTTTTTTTTTTTGAAATAAGTAAGGTAGAAGAGAGCTGGGAGCGTCACGACGCGAGCTAAGTCCGGACTTTCAAAGTCCGACCCTTAACTGGCCACCCATGTGTGCATAGACTAAGCCCATGAAAACCGATCCACACATGGTACTAAATAAAACTTGCGGAATAAATCAAATATACGGAATAACAATAGGATAACAATCCTATTCCAAATGAGATAGCAAAGTACAAATCCTATCCAAATAACTTAAATCAAATATCCAACTCGAACAAACCAAACCATAGCAAATCCAAATCAAACCATAGCAGTATTACTATCTTATTACATGTCCATATAAAAGTATTCAAATGTCAATAGATAATTCCATTCCAACACCGAAGCTCCTATGCTTGGCTTACTTCACGATCCTCGGCCTTTCCCTTTCCTTTTCCTTCGTCATCCACTAAGGAGAGAAATAGGGCGTTAGATCAACGCGCCCAGTTGGTCTTCCGATTAGGGTTACCACAAGGTTAATATAAAAACATGCATATAACATATAATACATGATCATCAAATACTTACAAAACAATGCTATGTATGTATGCAAATGTAATGAGACCCACCCATCACAAATATATATAGCCATCACTTGATGGGACTCTCATCTTTAAGGTAATCCACAGTGTTCTTTCTTTTCCTCTTGATGGGACTCTCAGCATCAAGGTATTCCTCCTGGTGGGACTCTTATCACCTAAGGAGTCCCCATAGTTGCATCACGGACATTCCGACAGAGTGTGGGCTCCGGTTTCCATATCCATCACCCCATGCCATGCATGAGATGTCAATGAATACATGATACATGCTATTTGTAAATGAATCATATCATTCCAATTAACTTGAAAACATAATACTTTATCAATAGCTCATAAAATTCAAGATAAAACCATATGTAAAATGTGGTTACAAGGAGGTAGGAAGCCTACTTAAAAAGTCACTTAAAATCTCCTTTCTTCTCAAACCGTCACTTGTTCGCGATTGCACACTGTTCAAGGAGTCCCTTTACCTTATTTATATACAGCAAGTTAAACACATAAACTCATATGGTTTCAAAATAAGTCTAAGACCAAACACCACTTTGTGGGGTTCAGCCATACCCCACGACCGAACCTCACCCACTTTGGATTTCATCTTTCTTTTCATTTAATCAACACCATCCTAATGACTTATTAAAACCCTCAATCTACCAAACATCACTTGGTGGGGTTCGGCCATACAACATGGTCGAACCTCACCATTTTGGTTTGAGCCCCTTTTTCAAGTCCTTTGCTCTTTTCATTCATATTTACAATAATGCCACTAGACTAAGACTTGTTTAATATTTCTTACAATTAATATACATAAACATCCACCTTAGTGGGGTTCGGCCATACAACATGGCCGAACCTCACCATCTCAAATTTTAGTCCTTTTATCCTTCATACATAATTCTAATTGCCAATCCACTCATCTAAGAATTCACATATTAATCATCTAACCTTTAATCCACCATTGTCACTCTATGGGGTTCGGCCCTATACATGGCCGAACCCTATAATTCCTTTTATCGATCAAAGAATGGTTCTCATAACCCCATCCATTGGAATATTTTTAAACCTTTTTAAAACCAAACACCATACATAACACTTGGTAGGGTTCGGCCATACACCATGGCCAAACCTCACCCCTTTGGTTTTGGTGCTCTTTTTTGCTATCCTTTTGATAAACATTAACCATCCAAGTCTATCATTTTTCCATCTATGTTAACCCTTTAAAAACATCATAAAACCATCAATGATTTCTAAACATATTCTTACATCCAAATACCCATAAAATGGTCCATGGGGTTCGGCCACACACTTAGCCGAACCCTATGGTTTTCTTGATGCAAACCCTCCAATATTTATGCATGGTTTGTGCATAACAACATAGCCATAAAATCAATATGGTTCAGCCACACAATGGCCGACCCAAAACATCCATCATATCTCCATATTAAACACCTTAAAACCTTAAATCATTGTATGGTTTTTATCCCTCAAAACCATACAAATAACCATAAAACTTATCAAGTCCTTTCATGGGGTTCGGCCATCCAAAGTGGCCAAACCCTATGATCCATGATTTGAACCCTTTAAAAATATCATCACCCATATTTAAACCCTTGATAGATTCGGCCATACCATCGCCAAATCATGCTCCCTTTAACCAATTTATTTAACCAAATTTCATGGAATACTTACCAATCTTTTTAACTTCTCTTCTTGCCTTTGATTCTTCCTTCCTCCCTTCTTGCTCCTTTGGTCTTGATGGATGATCGGTTTTGTGTGAGGGAGGGAGAGAGTAAGATGAGAAAACTCCAAGTATTTCTTTGTCTTTAAGAGGTAGGGGTGGCCAAGGAAAGGAGAGGGAGAGAGTGATGTAAAATTCTAACTTCCTTGGTTAATGAGAGTTACTCAAAGGTGGTGTCCTTTGGTGACACCCCTTGGTAACCCCCATGTCTTTTCACCTCCTCCTTTATGGTTTACTTGGGGGTTTCATCCTTGTGATGAAAACCCATGCCTCTTCACCTCCCATGTCCAATCAGCTGCAACCCTTGGTTGTGTCTCATGAGACCGTCCATCTCCTTTTTAATGAATGAGGGTCGGCCAAAGGTGGTGTCCTTTGGTGACACCCCTTGATAACCCTCATGCAACGCCACCTCTCTTTATTGTTCCAAGTTGGGGGGTTTCATCCATGAGATGAAACTCCATGTCCAACGTGTGGACCACCTTGAGTTGGTCTTGGTGGAGTGCACCTTTCCAATTTTCCATTAACTCACCTCTTTTATCTTGACTCATTTAATTCAAATTATCCAATTAACTCAACTCACCTTTTTGACTCAACTCAATTAATTCACTTGAATCAACTTAATTAATTGATTCCATTTCCAGCTTAGTTCAGTCCCAAGCTAATTGAACTTGGACTTACTTAGTGGTCAACCAAGTCAAACACAACTCATTGGGTCCAGATTGACCATTTTGACCCAATTAGTAAACTTTGACCCAATTAACAAACTTGACCCAATTGAACATATCTTATCCATTCATCCTACATTTAACACTTAATTCATAACCGTTGGATCTTAATTGAGCCATTGCCCAACACCTTAGCCATCTAAGTCCATATCCAATAATTCACAATTTAAATGGCAAAATTCATATAAATTGATATCTTGAAATTCCGGGGTGTTACAAAACTGACCATAACATTGGTTCATGGGGTTTGGCCATACACCATGGCCGAACCCTATGATGTCTAACTTTCCAGTTATAGCAATTCCCATTCTTGAATCGATAAATCAAGGTTCTTTCCTTTTTTAATCCAAAAGTCCAAAATTAGAAACTTTCTAATTTAATAACCATTTTCTATGGGGTTCGGCCATACACCATGGCCGAACCCTATGGTTCCAAATCCTCTCTTTAAAAAAATCATTATACAAAACCTATGTCCTTCCATTTAAACCCTTTAAAATCATAAACCTACATCTATGATTTTCATCTTTCAATTCCATTAAAATAACTAATATCCTTCATGGTTTTCATCCCTCCAAAAATCATATACCATTACCAACAAACACCCATGGGGTTCGGCCATACAACTTGGCCGAACCCTATGGTCCATTAATTCCTTTTTAATTCATATATAAACTTATGATTTTTAACCTTTCAAACTCCATTTAAAATTACCCAACATTCTTTCATGGGGTTCGGCCATGCACTATGGCTGAACCCTATGGTTTCTCCTTTCCATTAAAAATACCATAATCATCCAAGTTCCTTCCATGGGGTTTGGCCATACACCATGGCCGAACCCTGTGGTTCCTTATCTTAAAACAAAATTATTGAAACTAGTTACCAGTTTCGCGACTCCTCCGGTTTTCCTTCGCTTGTTCTTGCTCTTCCAATCTTCTTCTTCCTTATCCTCTTTCCACTTCTTGATCTTTCCCACTTACTGGCTACTTTCTCTTCCTTTGAATAATGCCGCGAACAAGACTTGAGGGGGAAAGAAAATTCGGCCTTGGTGTATGTATCGCCGTGCCCCCCTTTCGCTCTTTTTTTTATAAATCCTCCACTTAATCCTAATTAGAAGGTGCCAAGATCCTCTTAACTTAGCAATTCCCCTATGCCGTGCGCCCCTCTTGTTGCCTTAATTAGAAGTTGCCGACCTTCCAATCTAGCCCTTGCCTTGTACCGTTTTTAATCAAGGAAAGACCCCTTTTTAAATGATCTTATGCGCATAACCTTGGATATGGAAATCCCTACACACGGCCAAGGCAATCCGAAAGATCTTTCTATCCATACATTCTATCTTAAGCATATCAACATGGATTGTACATACCCATACACGGCAAAGCAATCTATCTCTAATTCTCTCCATGCACAAAATCATGGATTGCATATCTCATATACACGGCCAAGCCACCTATTTTTAATTTTAGACATATTGCATTACCATTTAAATTAAGCCCCATTTAATTCTATTGAAACCATTTCCACAATCGTTGGGTCTTAATTGGGCAATGACCCAAAACTTTACCCATATAAGGTCCATATCTAATAATTCACAAATTAAATTGGTCATTTTCATATTGAAAATCCGGGGTGTTACAAAGAAGATTGGGGGAGAAAATCTTCTCAACATTGATAGCTTAGATATGCTATGGGTATTGTTGGCTTCTAGGAAATCATGGTGTATGAGGGAGCATGAATACAAATCTAGTGTAGTCCATGGATGCATATTTATGTTGTGGACTAACCCCTCTAATGATTTTTCTAGCGTTGTTTGCTTATGTGCTTGAACAGGAAAACATGACTTGAAGCAAGATGAACAAGAATATGTGAAGATCATAATCTTGTTTTCCATTTGAATATGTACATGTAATCAATGTAATATTTTTTGTATTCAAATGTGATGTAATAAGGGTGGGTTTATAATTGGGTTAGCTTCTAGGTTTTGTCATGAAATTGACAAAGGGGAAGATTGTTAGCGTAACACCCGGATTTTTCAATGCATAAATATATTGAATTTTGTCTATTTAAATTGTTAAATTGATTGAATTTAAGATTTAGGGATGAAAATGGACCTTAGATGGGTAAAAGAGTTGGGTCAACCCAATTAAGAATCCAACGGGTTATGGATAAGGTTGAATTGAAAATAAATGGGTAAGCCTTAAATAAATGGGTCAATTGCTCAATGGGGACCCAATGGGTCATGATGAGCTGATTTGTAAGTAATTGGGTAAAGCCAATGTAATTGGGTCAAATACCCAATTAAGACCAAGGCATGTAAATGAAATGGCTAAGTGGGACCCTAAATACCATGTGGTGCATGCTCAGCTTAACCATGGTTGACTTGGTCAACCATGGGTGAGTTCAAATTGAGTTGAGTTGATGAATGAGTTCAATTGAGTTCAAAGGAAATGAGTTGTGGCTGAGTTGAATTGACTGAGTGATAAATGAGCCCAATTGAGTTGAGTTGAGTTGAGTTGAGAAGAATTGAAATGAGTTGAATGGGTTGATGGAGAGCTTTCTATCTCATGGGATGAAACCCAAAAGGCACAAACCCAAGGGATACATGTTGAGAAGCCAAGGGGTGCCTTGGTTAAGCCAAGGGACACCTTGGTTAAAATGGAACCATTATGAGGAAGTGAAAGGGTGTGAGATGTTATTTAAAAGACACCAACCAAGGGGCATCACACCCCTTGGCCGAATTCTCCATTGAAGAACAAGGAGATTTCTCTCTTCCACCACAACGTCGACACTTAGAGAATTAGTGAGGAACCAAGGAAGGAGAAGGCTTAAAGAAAGAAAAGACAGAGCAAAAGAAAGAAGGAGACGAGGAAAAAGGTATGTTAATGTTTAACAAGATAGGAAGGAGATTAGGAAACCATAGGTTGGCCATGGTGTGGCCGAACCTATGGGTTCCATGGCTGGATGAAATAGATGGTCAGATGGTTATAAGACCATGGAAATTAGGAATCCATCTGGAAGATGATGATGGACTTAAACAAACATGAAATGATATTTGAATCCATGTTATAAACCGAAGGTTGGAAAGATTATGGGAAAAGACCCTAACATTGGTTAATGGGTAAGATAAACTTGTCAAAATAAAGTATGAAAATGATAACCATGGTTAGACATGATTAAGGAATGAATTTCATGGAGGAAAGCCAAGCAAAACATACAAAAAAAGAAGACTACATAATGGTTGCACTATCCACAGGATGGGTTTCGATCGTCCGCGGGACGGATAACGGACGTGGACAAGTTGTTGTGGGTGCGAGACGGGTTGCACTGTCCTTGGGACTAGTAACGGATAGTAATCTGCCGGGTTTAGTCAACTGAATCCTTGATTCAGTCAACTGGATTTAAAAGTGAAAATTTTTAAATAATTTTTCCAGAGGTTCAGTTTATCTGGAATGATGTAGGGGATGATTTAAATTAAATGGATAATGAATTGATTATTGTATACGAATGAATTCGTTAAGGTAACGGGATTTCACAAAAGGGTGTGCAATTGGTTTCGACGTGATCATTGAATGTGGTAGTCACAAAAAGAAGCAAGGATACTATACAGGACTTCGGTAGGATTCCTACCTTGTTGAGATGCATATGGATCTTATATGTTATTGGTTTTAATTTCAATACAATGTTTATTTTGGTAAATCAAATGGTGAAAGTTTTATGAACTAAATTTCAATATGATTTGATATGAAATGGCATTTCTGCTTTCATGATCTCATGCATGGCATGGGAGGGAACATGAGGGAGGAGTCCATGCTCCATTCGGTGATTCTAACATACATGGGGAGGAGTCCATGCTCCGTCGGTATATCCGATTAGTATACGTGGGGAGGAGTCCACACTGATTCCAAGTAACTTATGTGGGGAGGAGTCCACGCTCCATTCGGTGATTCCGATTAACATATGTGGGGAGGAGTCCACTCTCCATTCGGTGTTTCTTTTCGATTAACATGCGTGGAGAGGTATAACAATGACCTGGTGGTACATCACAAATTACTGTGGAAATAATTGGCCAAGGGAACACTTGATATGATTTGTATGGTATTTGATATGGAGATTGGGTGAGGGATCATTGGCATATGACACCCATGACATGACACATACATTGCATGATTTGGATATGATTAGCATGCACTGTTTCTGGTACTAGATATGTTTATAGTTTTTAATTCGAATTTTACCTCTTGGGTAATAGGGTATTTATAGGTTTTGAAAAGAGGTGGATGGCTTAGATTAAATCAAGGTTTCAGTTGGAAAATTAAAGGACTGGACTGGATCTCAATTGGGAATGGATGTTGGAGATTTAAACTTAGATTTTAGGGTTGCACAAGGAGAGTCACAAGAATTTGGTGTGGCTTTCCTGTGTGGCTAAGTTAAGTTGGAGGGAAGATAGGAAATTAGGAGAGAAAATTGGATTTGGATTGGTAATGGGAAATTCGAATTTGCTATGTAGTTTTAGGGTTTGTGCAATGAGATGATGAATGAATAGATGAGATGAATGACTAGACGGATGATAAGAAGATGACATGGTGGGTTGACTAGGTGTGAAATTCTAATGGATTAGATTGGGATTGAGAAAATCGTATGAGGTGTTGTGATTAGGATGATGAGGTGTGTTAAGATCTTAGGAATGTATCGCATGGAGAAGTTTTTGGTTGCAAAAATAATGGGATGATGATGTGTAAAATGCGCTTGGAGGCTAGCTTGAGCTACAAGTTGTTCATTTCTTAGGGTTTATGAATGGAAAGCTTAAATTAAATGTGGTTTTGATCTAATGGATCTAAGGTATTTTGGGTAAACAAAATCTACGAAATGGATGTTGATTGATGGAGGGTTTGGATTCAAAGGTTGATCCTAGGGAGATGATGAAATGCATGACCTAATTTCAAGATGATGTATGTATGTGATGGATGCATGTGGAGGCTCTAGGGTTTCTAAGAGTTTAATTAATGGATGTTATTGGATTACCTAATATCTAATGGATAAGATGATCAATGCATGAAATGAATGCAAGGATGAATAGGTGATGCATGAATGAATACTAATCTAAGGTTAAGATGACCATGATGATGATGGATGACCTAGATCTAGTGATAGATGAATGGATGGGTTAGATTTAATGGTGGAGTCTAAGGTTTAGCCTAATTTGGTATGTGAGATGGAGGGTCAAGATCTAAGATGGAAGTTGGATGGTGTGGATGTGAAGTTGGGCTATGGGTTTTGGACATAGGTAGTTGGGTTGGACTTAGGTGAAATTCAAACGTGGACCGTGAAGTTCATTGGACTTGGACTTTGGATTTGGATCTAGCCCTCAACTCAGGCCTATTTAAATTGGATTTGAGAGCTTGGGCGTTAGTTGGACTGAGCTTGCACACTGGACTGGCCCAAAGTATGAAATGCGCATGGGCTTGCATGTGGCTTGGCTCATTGATGCTTTGTGGAGCACAGCTTAGCCCATTTGAACTGAATCTTAGCCCAATGACTTAAAATTTAGGCTTTGGCACTTGGATGGTGTAACGCCAGCCCCTTTTCACCGTAAAATCAGAGTACATTTTTTTTTTTTTAAATAAAAGTGACAAAGGGCGCGGACGTCACGACGCGAGTTAAGTTCCGAGCTTCTAAAGCCCGGCCCTTAACTGGCCAACCCTACGCGTGCGTGGAACATAAGTCCACGAGTACGGTTCACGCGTAGCAAGTAATCTCACGGAACATAAAAATAAATGCGGATGATCATAGAACTATCCTACCAGTTCTTCAGATAGCAGGGAAGAAATACCCAATTAATTACGAAAATGCCATTATACTGTATTATCCAAAATAATACCTAAACATAGCAAACTGCCTAAATTATTACATTTCCGACAAGCTAACTATAAAAATACATCTTTTCCAAAATAAAGTAAAACAAAATAATTAGTCCGCCTCCCCAAGCTCCTAAGCTTGGCTTCCGTCTCGCCCTTCCGGTCCGCCATCTCCTGCATCGTCAGCTAGGGTAGAAGTAGGGAGTTAGAACAACGCGCCCAGTAGGATTCCGAGTAGGGCTAGCACATGGGTTAGTAATAACCACATACAGATAATAACACAATGAAAACTATAAACCACCATATACTGAAATATAAGTAAATGATATGCCATGGGTGTCAATGTTATGAATCCCACCCATCATTCCTACCATATACTGTCATATCCCTCTTGATGGAAAAACCTCGTCAAGATATGTTCAACCACAAAATATCCCCCTTGACGGCAAAGCCTCATCAAGGTGTCCCCATGCCTGTTCTCGGTCGCCCCGACGGAGCATGGACTCCGGTTTGTTTATTTTTTTTTTTTCCGCCCATGCCATGCATGAGATGTAATGCATTATGCTATGTACTATTTATAACTCATAACCTTAAGATATCATGCATAGCCTTAATTTATAATGCATAACCTTAATCATAGTTCATAGCCATTAAATAAAATCCATTTTAAAAATAGCATCCATAATTGTAAAAACCCATCATAAGATAAATACTAATCAATAAAATATGACAAAAATACCATCACACATCCATGGCTTACAAATAGGTAGGAATCCTACCGATTACCAACTCGCGTCCTTTTCCCGTATTCGTCCGACAATCCGGCTAACTACAAAGTCAGCTAGCTAGACTAATTCGGCAGTCGCCCATAGCTTCCCATTCGAGTTTCACTAGACTTTTTATCTTTCCCATCAATTACATCTTCAAAACTTAACACCTCTTCATTTGCACACAAGTCACTATGTGACTAACCCTTTTTGTTCATAACTTCTACAACACCAGTACCTGACATCAATCCAATCCACCATGGGAACCCCCATCCATGGTTTATAACCATCCATGAATATAACCCTCCTATGGGTATAATCCATTCATGGGCTTAACTAATACCTTCGTAGAACTATTCTGTCGATCATAGGGCTAGCAGGTCTAACATACGACCCATGCGTCGACTACGAAATCAAAAATGTCTATCATAATGCCATTGTCCGGCATCAATCCAAATCATATAAATACTAATTTCCTACCCCTCTGAATTATTCAACACATATTCATAGATTCCTAAAAATAGTGGTCTAAGCTTACTTAGGTTATGTCAAATAATATCCATTCACCACTAAAAACATTCCCAAGTATTACAAATTTCACCAACTACCAATACTCCCCCAATATTTTTTTTTTCCATGATTCCAAAACACCTAAGTTCACCAAAATTTCTCCATGGTTTTATTTTTTTAAAACCCTATTTATAATACCTAAACTCCACTTAAAACAATGCACCCTCTCCATCATTTTTTCCTACTATTACACCCTTCAAATTTACAACCACATAACCCTAGGGTTCATCATCCATTCATGCCTTTTTAAGGCCACCAAATCATTCGCATCATTCCTAAACGCCCTCATAATTCTTTTAAAATTTGCAACATTTAATCATTAAGCACTTAAAATTCTTAACCATTCTTCATGGTTTTAAACCTTAAAATTCCCAAATTTCTTTCCATGTCTTCCATTCTTCACAACCTTACTAAAATCATTCAATCAACCACCATGGGGTTCGTGGTTCATCATTCATTGGTGACATTTAAGATCATTAGAAACCTTAACCTTCAACCATTAACTTCCACAATTTCACACCCAAAAATCATTACAACACCTCACTATAGGGTTCGGCCATTTACCATGGCCGAACCCATGGTTCATGGTCAACCATTTATTCATGTCTTTTAAGGCCATATAAACCACTTTACATCTTCATGAATTTCTTCATTCAAGATCCCTAAAAGAAGATATCACTACACTTAATCATTATGAGCCTCAATATCCTTGTAAACTCTTACATTTGAATACTTTATTGAAAATCATTCGAACTTTCATCACATTACAAGGTTTGGTAGGGTTAGCACAAACCCTTTATAACGTATCCACAACCTTTACAAAATCTTTTCCTTTTCCCCGACATTTCCTTACCCTTTCTTATCCTAATCTTCCATAGAAGACCCTGCATCATCCTCAAACACAAAGGAATTGTCAGGGCATGACACCAACATGTGACCCAGTACTTCACATGTCGACCAAGATATTATCCCTGGTCCTCCAACATAAGGACAGTTAGTCCTTTCTTTCCCATGTCCATGTAGCCCACAAACTGGGCATACCACTTCAAAAGGGTAGGTACAGTATGCGCAGTTGTGCCCAACCTGGTTGCACAACTCGTACCTATAATCGGGTCCCATTTTCCCTACCGACTTTCTTATCATCGGAAAGTTTCCACATTCTCTTCAGGAAGAGATGATAAATCCCCTTCATCTTCCTCGGGAGGTCCCTCCTGAAAGTCCAGGCTAACTGCTTATGCTAGATGCAAACACCAAATCTACGGGACAACTAGGGGTTTCCTTACCCCACGGTTCCATATACTCCCCGTCATTTGACATATCTATATCATAAAATACAATAGAATACACAACCACCATCCACAGCAGTTTCCAATAAAACCAATCTAGGTTTTGGGGATTTTCCTATATATAACACAACGTATTTTGGGGAAAATTTTCCAAACTAGCACACTCAGTTTTGGGAATAACATCCCTAAGTACCAATGCTTGTTCCATTTGGTGAGATGGGGGAAATTTTCCTACATTTGACAAATCCATCATTGTTCCATTAATTGGGGAAAAGATTTCTAAGTGATCACACCTTGTTTTGGGGAAAATTTCCTAAGTATCAAAGTATTGTGTTTTCATTTTCGGGGGAAATAAGCCCTATATTGCTACGTTTGATAAATTTAACTTAGGATGAATCTTTCTTCCCTTGCTATCATTCTTTTTCGTCAAATGTTGTTCTTAGACTGAATACTTTAGTTTGAGTCAATCGAAGTAAATTAACCCGGCCCCCGTGCAGCGGACTCCGAAGAGTCGGTCGCTTGGGATTCTTAGCTGCCAGTGAAACATGCAACTGTCTTAATCTTACTTCGAGAGATTCATTCTTCCAAGTTCGCTCTGATACCAACTGTAACGCCCGCCCCTTTTCACCATAAAATCAGAGTACATTTTTTTTTTTTAAAATAAAAGTGACAAAGGGCGCGGACGTCACGACGCGAGTTAAGTTCCGAGCTTCTAAAGCCCGGCCCTTAACTGGCCAACCCTACGCGTGCGTGGAACATAAGTCCACGAGTACGGTTCACGCGTAGCAAGTAAGCTCACGGAACATAAAAATAAATGCGGATGATCATAGAACTATCCTACCAGTTCTTCAGATAGCAGGGAAGAAAAATCAATTTAAGTTGGAATTATCAAACACAGCAAGTAGGGTTACATTTCCCCGACATGAGAAAACAAATCTAGGTCTTCCCCAAATTTGACGGAATAATGATAGATTTATTGAACATAGGAGAGAATTCCCCGATTTCATCAAATGGAACAAAACATAGATACTTGGGAAGTTTTTCCCCAAACCAAGTGTGCTTATTTGGCAATCTTCCCCAAAAATGAGAAACAAAGTATATTGTTTAGTATTTTTTTTTTCGTTTCTTTTTCCTTCATTTGAAAAGGAACTAAGTCAGTGTTTTCGATGACTAGGAAATGGCTAAATTCTAGTGTTGTTATATTATGGTTAAGGAGACACCAATGGACCCATTTTGTGTGAACCAATTAAGGACTAAGATGAAGGTGTATGGCCGGACCAATGACCCATTTGTGGGTAAACTTATGGATAAATTTGGTATGATGTATGTGAGAAAAGAATGAGGATTAGAGTGTTTAAGTGGCTAGTTTTTAGTGTTGTTAGTTGTAATGGAAGTGTGATTAAGTAATGATAAGTCAAGTGTATGGTTTAGGTTCTCTCAATGGAGGGACTTATGATGAATTTAATGTGTAACCAAAGACCAAGGACAATGGAGATTTGGTTAAATTTAAAGGGCTGAATTTTAATGACTCAATTGTAGATCATTATGGCCTAAGGTTAATGTGTTTGTACATGCTTAAAGTAATGGACTTTAGGTTAAATTAAGTGGCTGACTTTATTGATTTTAAGATATGGGTGATGGGTCATTGATGGATCCAAATCTATGAATCATCTATGGACTTAATCATGCATGGATGAATGAGTGATTAACCATGGAGAAGAGGTAGTGGCAAAACCGTAAATAATGGCTAAAATGAAGAACTCCATGGGAGGTGATCATGGGTTTAGGGATTCTAAGTAATAGCATTATGTAGGGTAAAATAAAGCCTGGGAGGCTGATTTTACACTCATGTAATTAAAATGTGGACTGATTAATGTGTAATAAGGTACTGGAGATCGCAAGCGGTACGCGTGTCGGTAGCTGGACTGTCGGACGGAAACGAAAGAAAGAACGCTAGTCGGTATTTGGTAGGATTCTAACCTTTTTGTAAGCCATGGATGGAGTGATGGTTTCTTTGAATTACTTTGGAAATTATATGGTTTGGTTAAGACTGGTTTTGAATTATGTATTACGTAGGGGTTTTCATTTGATTTATTCTGGTAAGTATATGATTGGTTTATAAATGGGTTTTAAAGCTATGATGTGGTTATTGAGGCTTTTCTTGATCTATTTTTGATAATCAAGTTATATGTTTTATGGATGAGATTTTTTAAATGTCATGGTTTGTTATTATATTCATTACATGGCATATGACATCTACATCTCATGCATGGCATGGGAGGGATATGACAGGGGAAGGATGAAATGAAACCGGAGTCCATGCTCCATCGGGGCGACCGATAAACAGACATGGAGATATTTTAATGTATTTGATTTATCAGGGATGTTGTATGAAATTATGATACCTTGATGATGGTTCTTCCATCAAGGGGGATGATTTGTGATTGGTTATATCTGGACGAGGTTTTGTCGTCCAGGGGAATGATTTGTGATTGGTTATATCTGGACGAGGTTGTGCCGTCCAGGGGGATGATTTGGGATTGTGTATATTTTGACGAGGCCGTGCCGTCAAAGGGGATATGGCATCGGGATACTAAAGATGATGGGTGGGATTCATAACACAGACACCCATGTCATGACATTCATCTTATAGTTTTTTTTGTTCCTTATATGATTTCATATGTGTTTGTTATCACTAATCCATGTGTTAGCCCTACTCGGAGTCCTACTGGGCGCGTTGTCTAACGCCCTACTTCTACCCTAGCTGATGACGCAGGAGGTGGCGAAGCGGAAGGAAGAGACGGGAGCCAAGCTAAGGAGCTTGGAAAGGCCTGCTAGATAGTTACTAATGTTTATTTCGGATAATGTAATTTACAATAGTTTACCTTGTTGGAAATGTAATAAATTAGATTACTTGCTATGTTTTGGGATTATATTTTGGATATTATGATTTTGAGGTATTTTAGTAATTTAAATGGATGTTATCTTCCCTGCGATCTCAAATTTGTAGGATAGTCCTTAATGTTAATTCCGAATATAGCTGTATTATTCCTTGATGCTTGCTGTCTACGTGTGAACTGTTCTCCGTGGACTTCGTTCCACTCACACGTAGGGTTGGCCAGTTAAGGGACGGGCTTTAGAAGCTCGGACTTAACTCGCGCTGTGACGTCCGCGCCCTTTGTCACTCTTTATTAAAAAAAAAAAAATAGACTCTGATTTTAGGTGAAAAAGGGCGGGCGTTACAGATGGTAGCTTTTAATCTCTAGAATTAAATAATTATTCAGCTACTTTAAATCTAAAAATTATTAATTAATCATAGATTCTCATAACTGGATCTAGATTAATTAATTTACATAAAAATCCTATAAAGTGACGTAAAATAATTATAATAATTCTATGTCTTCTCATTAAAGGTCTAAACTTGCAATCATCTGTTGTTTTAGCTTGATTTTCCTGAAATTTCCATTTTTGACAACAAAACTGAAAAACTATATTAAATGCATCACTTTATACAAAAATGAGGATTGACTGGCCCAATAATCACGGGTAAAAATGTAAGATTTTAGTGCTCAACAAATACACCCACACTCAGATTTTGCTAGTCCTCGAGCAAAACTAAAGTTAAAAATTGTAAAACAAACAAAAATCCTAATATAATCCTAATCTAAACCTTGACTATAGCTAGACAAAACCAAAACCGAATCTAAACCTAAAAACTACACCACTTTCGCTGGTACTCTCGATTGCATTTAGCATATGCAACAAGACTTTAAACCCTTAGGTTACCCCGAGTGGACGATTTATAGTCTCGTGAGGGCTTTCAGTGATAATAACTACAAATATCAACATATTTAACAGGAACACTATGATGTGAGGTCTTGACATCATACAACTCTAAAGTTCATTTACAAGGTTTATACTTGGACTGTGTGTGTGTGCTTTAGCCAATATTAAGATAGACTTATTTTTCCAAATAGACCTAAGTTTAGTTCACACCATTGGAAAATGCACTTTGACTGCAAACCTCGCTGGATATATCTCTCAGCAAAATTAGTACTCAGAGGTTTTGGTTCATTTTCTCTCTAAGTATATGTGAGCATAATTTATGTATTCAAAATCAAAATATCTCACATATGTATTTATAAAGACGGTTCCTTTCAAAGAAAATGAATGATCTCATGAATATATGTCACTTTTCTAAGAACGTTGAGTTAAATACCATCATTTTTCTTCCTTTATTCTCCACTTGAAACACCCTATTTAGACCTAAGATCAATAGGACTTCTTTTTAGGACAAAACGTGGCTTGGGATTGGGTCAAATCAAAGAAGGATAGACGGCTCTAAAGATAAATACTTTGAATTGGTTAAAGGTCTTCATGATTTTAAATGGGATATTTTTCTTCTATTTCTCTTTTCGGCTCTTTTCTAAGTAATTTTTTTTTCACATCCTTCTTTTGGTGTATGGATGTTTCCCTTTTTTGGATGTTATTTTCATTCTTTTTCTGTTCTTGTTATTTTCTTTCTTATGCCCTTGTTTTTAGAGTACCATCCCAAATTTTCTTTTTCACCTCTAACCTTTCTTTAAGAATAGGTCATGGAAATTTTATGAATTGGCTCATACTCCTGGACTAGAGTTGGGTATGATAGACATGGCTAGTTGAGAAAACTTACTATTTTGAAGGCTCAACTAGGGAACTATCAAGATAAGATGACCAAAAATAGGTAGGCTTGAAGGCTCAAATGATCCAAAAATGGCCTATATCATATCCTAAGCTTCATAAGATATTTCTTTGTTTCAAATAAATTCCAAAAAAATTCAAGTATAGTAACTCAAATTTGATGGCGTTCTTAGTAATATGACCAAGATGAAGAATAATGAGATCAACAACGACTTATTTACGCTACCAAAGAAAATGAAATTGACTTATAACCCTCAGAAGAAAAGAATGGCTTTAAAGCTCACTTGGTTAAGTCTCCACTGGTATTCCTCTAGTGATTACTCGACTCATTAATATATTTTTTTTTCAGAATAAACTTAATATGGCTGTGTACAGGTTTTTCCAAATATAAATACTATAAAAGTCTTTCCGGAAAGGTATGATATAAAGATCTCTATCTAAGTACTAATGTTAAAAATGTGACTCTTTCTATGTCAGATTGTCAAGACGCATGCTTTTCTCAAGTTAAGATTGACAGTCTTTTTAAGCACCAAGGAATCTCAACCTTCGCCTACTTTTCCCTTGAAAAGGTTAAGTCTGCCTATCTTTCCTAAGAAAACAATTTTTTGGGGGACTGAAATGTAACCCCTCAATACCCCCAAACTCGAATTGAAGACTGTCCTCAATGTTCCTTAATCTACAGTGATCAGGTGCAAATCAGAAAATATCGGAACAATGCTAACTGGGTTTAGATGTGCCTAAAAGGGCTCACAATGTAAAATCTATAAACAGACCTAATAACAAAATTCCTAAACTGACTTAATAAAAATCCTAGGCTAGACTGAGTTTAACAAATTAACCAAAATCCTAAACTGACTCAATGCAAGCCTAAACTAGGCACTAAGGACTTAGACCGACTCTGACATAGACAGATGGATTGGTGGGTCTGAGTGAATGGAGATAAATATGGGAAAATGAGTGTGGGTGGATGGGTAAATGGGTAAATGGGTAAATGGGAAAATGGGTGGATGGGTAAATGGGTGAATGGGTAAATGGGCAAATGGGTGGATGGGCAAATGGATAAATGGGTGAATGGGTAAATGGGTAGATAGGTAAATGGTTTAATTTGGGTGATCCTTTGATGGTTCTGGTGTGGGTGAAATGGTTGGTTGGGTGGTGGAGATGTGGGTGGTCATAAGGGTAGACCATCTATATCTATGATTGAGCTTGATTAATCCCCGGACACAACAAAAGTAGACTGACGGGAAATGTAACTCGAACCAAGCGATTGGTGGAGTCATGAGATCAATGAAGCTGTAACACCCCGCCCTTTTTCACTCTAAATTTCAAAGTTATTTTTTTCTTTTTTTTTAAATATAATAATAATCAACAAGTGATCGGGGCAGAATGTCACGACGCGAGTTAAGTTCGGATCTCTAAATCCGACCCTTAACTGGCCAAGCCCATGTGCGTACGAACTAAGTCCATAAAACTGATCCGCACATGGTATATATATAACTTATGGAATTAACTTAGTCTAGATCTAACTGAGGTTATAATAGAACCTATGATTAAACCAATTTCCATTGTTAGATAGCAAAGTACCTTATTTATTCTCCAAAATTATTATATAACCTTAGTCTACTATTCATTCCAAACCATTCAAATAAATCCAACCATAGCATCTACTTAACTACTTATTACATGCCAACATCTAATTAACAAATTACATTGTCCAAATGAATCAAATAACAAGTCCATAAATAATCCATTCATAGTCCATTCCAATCATTCAAAACGCCCAAGTTTTCGTGCTTGGTCCTCTTCTCCAACCACGTTCTTTCCTTTCCCTGCATCATCCACTAAGGATATAGATAGGGCGTTAGATCAACGCGCCCAGTAGTGTTTCCGAATAGGGCTACCACTTGGTTAGTCAAACATGCAATAATATAATGATAGCACATGTGTAACAAAATTCAATAAAAACATGCTATGTATGAAATGAACATGTAATGAGTCTCACCCATCACCATTCAACATAGACATCACTTGACGGAATTCTCATCGTCAAGGTAACCCACAGTGGTCTTTCAAACGCCCCGACGGAGTGTGGCCTCCGGTTGCAACACCATTATCCCATGCCATGCATGAGATGTCTATGCAAACATGTCATTGGTAAATATCATTTCATTCAAATAACTTATTCAAATAAACATAAAAACAGCGAATAAGGTATGTGGTTACAACAAGGTAGGAAACCTACTATAGTTTACTTTGTTCGATCCTTCCTTTGGACCGTCTTCCGATCACGGCTCGCTCACCGTTCTAAAAATCCGAATACCCTATGTACATGGCAGCAAGTTAATCATTTATCCACCTAATTTCCAGCAAAGCTTAATGTTCCAAGAACCACCTAGTGGGGTTCGGCCAAAGCCATAGCCGAACCTCATCCATTAAAACTTTGGTCATTCATTTATTTAATTAAAACCTATCTAATTACCCAAACTTCTAAATGAACCTTGATAGGGTTCGGCCATACATTATGGCTGAACCTTACCACTTTGGTTTTAGCCCATTTATCCCATCATATGATCATTTTATTTTTGATCATTTCAGCCATAATTACGATTGTGCCATTGAGACCAACCTTTGCTTTAAATTAACTAACTTTCATCACCAAACATAAAACCATCTTTAGTGGGGTTCGGCCATACACACGGCTGAACCTCACCACTTAATTTGATCCTTCTTAAACCTTCCATATCTTCATATAAACCAACCATTATGTCCCACAATTACCATTAGTGGGGTTCGGCCATACACATGGCCGAACCTCACCAATGTGATTTTATGCTCAATTTCCATCATTCATATTGGCCGATTACTTACCCATACTAACTACATAAACAACATATATTATTCTTAAATCAAAGCATATAAATAATACCTAATGTTCATCATAAACTTAACCCAATTATTCCACAAAACAGTCCATGGGTTTTCATGGTTTCCATGGTTTCCATGGGGTTCTCAACATGAAAACCAACATCATTTTACATGGGGTTCGGCCCTCTATCATGGCTGAACCCAATGATTACGTTTACTGTTTTTAAACCTCAATTAACCAGGTAATAACTGTATACCTAAATCAGGTTTTTAACCTTCAAACAACCCTCCAAAATTAGCCCAATTTCATAGGGTTCGGCCATGCTTATTGGCCGAACACCATGAGATTAATTTTGAACATTTAGTCCTTCATCTTAGGTCTGAAGCCAGCACCCAAATCCATGTTTTTTAACCATTCTAAAACATGTATTTACATCTTAAAATAGTAACCCAAAACAGTCCACCAACTTCATGGTTTATATGTTTCAAATTCATCAAAACCAAACCATCATTTGCATGGGGTTCGGCCCTCCATGGTGGCCGAACCCTATGACCTTTGGTTTTGAATTTCTTAATCATTCATCTATGTCCAAAACAAACTTCCTTATTTATGTTTTAACCTTTTTAAAACACACAATTAAAACCATCTAAAAACAGTCCCATATTTGTATGGTTTTAATTTCCAAAAACCATCTAAATAAATCAGTTATTTCCATGGGGTTTGGCCATCCAATGGGCCGAACCCTATGGTGCATCTTTTTATCTCATTCATGTACTTCCAACCAATATTTAACCTTTGTTAGATTCGGCCATCCAATGGCCGGATCATGATTTAAAAATTGTTCATCGAAAAACCTACCGTTTCCGCGACTCCTCCAATTGATCTTCCCTCCGGCTTGTTCCTTGTCCTTTCTTAGCCTCTCCTTCTTCTTGATTCCTTGATGATCAGGGACTAATTTAAACAACCAGCTGTTGTTCTTGGTAGAAAACGGCAAAGAGAGAAAGAGATAGAATTTTTGACTTTGGATGGAATACCTTGAGGCCCACTCTTTTGCTCAAGGTATGCTTTTGTCTTGGTGAAACAAATCAATCAAGGACTGATTTCATATGACTAACCAGCTGCTGCTCTTAGTGTTTGGGAAGATAAAGAACGACCAAGAGAGAGAGATAGGGAGAGAAAAACTGAAACTTCTTTGGCTAAATTTCATTCAGCCCATGTGATCTCTTTGGTACCCAAAAATTGTAACTCCTAATGCATTTATCTTTAACTCTTATTTCCTTTGGGGGTTTCATCCTTGAGATGAAACCCTCCAACGTTTTTTTTTTAAACCCTTGACCTTCCATCTAAGGTGGTTAATCCTCATGGTTCCAATGCATGTAACCATTTTAAACATAAAACCTTTATGTAACCTTTATTTCTTAATACCTTCCTTGGGGGTTTCATCTTTGAGATGAACCTCCAAGGGTACCCAACGGCCTATGCATATCATTGTAAATTGTTTGCATTCCCTCCTTTATTCATGCATTTGTAACTCTCAAAGCCACCACCCCTCATATCTCCATGGTAGCCGTTACATGCATGAAATTGCTCATGCATGCAACCAACGTCCCTAGCAACCCTTGTGACTTCAAAAAGTAACTCCATTCAAAATGTAACTCCCATTTTATTCATCACATAAATGGGAGTTACATGCATGGTAATACTTCCCATACACCAAAGTTTTTCCTAGTGTTTGAATTTAAATAACCTACAAACCCTCTATCTCTACATCTCACTCATTTAATACTTATTCATCCAACTCACTTACCCAACTCACCCAACCTAACTTATTCATTTAATTTAACTTAACTAATAAATTCAACTCAACTAAACCCATCATTCATTTCAACTCAAACCAAACTCAAGCAATTAATAAACTTAAATTAACTAAGCTTGAACTCCATCCATGGTTAATCATGCCATTCACGACCCATTGGGTCCCATCTAGCCATTTTGACCCATTTATCAAAATTTGACCCAAATATGATTCTCGACCCGTTTAAATTCATCTTATCCATTTATTTGTTTTGTAAACAAACTACCATCCTTTGGGTCTTGATTGAACCATTGACCCATTTAAATTCAAATCAATTTTATCACAATGGCAATTCCGTAAATATGAATATTTTCATATAAAATGATAACTTTGAAATTCCAGGGTGTTACAATGCAATACTCTTTTTATAATTTTCGTCCCGAAAATCGAACGAAGTAGGATTTCAAAGTAAATCATACAAACAATTCAGGGTGAGATGTTCTCATCTCCGATTCCAATTCCCAAGTGGCTTCCTCAACACCATGTCGATCCCATACCACCTTGACGAACTGAATCGCTCGGTTACGCAACACCCTTTGCTCACTCTCCAATATTCCAACCGGCTTCTCGACGTAAGTGACGTCGCTTTGCACATCTATATCTTGCACATTCAAAACATGAGACGGATCAGGGTTGTACTTCCTCAGCATCGACACATGGAATACATCATGTAGAGACGCCAATTGCGAAGGAAGTGCCAACTGATAGGCTACATCTCCCATCCTTCTGATAATTGAAAACGGTCCCACATATCTTGGCGACAATTTTCCTTTCTTCCCAAATCTCATGTGCCCTTTTCGTGGCGAGACCTTCAAGAATACCATGTCTCCTACTTCAAATTCGAGAAACCTCCTCCTTTTATCAGCATAGCTCTTTTGCCGACTCTGTGCGGTCAACAAATGTTGACGTATCAACTGGATCTGTGCAGTAGTTTCTGCAACCAACTCAGGTCCTATCAGTGTAGGTTCGCCGACCTCGGTCCAGCACACTGGCGACCTGCATGGTCTACCATACAAAGCTTCGAATGGTGCCATCTGGAGGCTTGCTTGGTAGCTATTGTTATAAGAAAACTCCACCAATGGTAAATGATCCTCCCATCCACCTTTGAAGTCTAGCATGCACGCCCTCAACATGTCCTCCAACGTTTGTATTGTTCTTTCCGATTGTCCATCGGTCTGTGGATGGAATGCTGTGCTAATAAGTAAATCGGTTCCCATGGCTGACTGCATGCTCTGCCATACCCTGCCGGTAAATCGGCCATCTCTATCAGACACTATAGTCTGTGGGATACCATGTAGTCTGATGATGTCTTCGATATATCTCCGACCCAATGTCTCTGATGAATCCGTCATCTTGATAGGAATAAAATGCGCGGACTTGGTCAATCGGTCTACCACAACCCATATAGCATCATTGCCCTTCGAGGACCTCAGCAACCCCGTCACAAAGTCCATGGAAATGTGCTCCCATTTCCATTCCGGCACTGCTAAGGGTTTGAGTAACCCTGGTGGCTTCTGATGTTCCGTCTTAACCTGCTGACAAGTTAAACAATGAGCCACGTAGTCTGCAACATCCTTCTTGAGTCCATGCCACCAATAATGTCTTTTTAAGTCATGATACATTTTTGTGCTACCCGGATGAATGGACAGCTTGCTCTGATGTGCCTCTATCAATAATTCTTTTCTGCAGCTTCTTGGCACATAAATTCTACCCCGGAACATAAGACCCTGTCCTGGTCGTAATTCCCAATCCGGTACAACCTCGCCATTAGACATCTTGGCCCATGTCTCTGCCATTTCCGGATCTGTTCGTTGCTCCTGTTCAATCTTTGTAACCATGTTGGATCGTATGATCAAATTGTACATACTCCCATGGTTTGTGATGTATAGATTAAACTCACGAATGGAATTCAACATCTCCCATTCAGTCCTGATCAAACATGCCACTGATGCATGAGACATGCGGCTGAGAGCATTCGCCACTTTGTTGGCCTTTCCCGGATGATATCAGAGCGCAAATTCATAGTCCGCCAGATATTCCATCCATCTGCGCTGCCTCAGGTTGAGCTCTTTCTGATCAAATAAATACTTCAAGCTCTTGTGATCTGAAAATACTTCAAACTTCTCACCATATAGATAGTGTCTCCAGCTTTTGAGAGCGAAGACCACCGCAGCTAATTCCAGATCATGTGTGGGGTAGAGGCGTTCATGTATCTTTAGTTGTCTTGAACCATATGCCACCACCCGATTACGTTGCATGAGTGAACATCCCAGTCCCTCTCCTGATGCATCACATTGTACTTCATAACCTTTGCCCCTTTCGGGCAAAACTAGAATAGGAGCAGTTGTAAGTCTCTCTTTCAGCTCCTCAAATCTCTGATTGCACAGCTCTGACCATTCATATTTGACTCCTTTCTGCGTGAGTCGAGTCAATGGGGATGCAATTTTGGAGAAGTCCATGATAAACTTCCTATAATATCCAGCCAAACCCAGAAAACTACGGATTTCAGTGACATTCTTTGGTGCTTTCCACTCACTTACTGCTGCCACCTTAGCCGGATCAACGGCTATACCATCTGCTGTTATAACATGCCCTAAGAATTTGACCTCAGGTAGCCAAAATTCGCATTTGCTTGCTTTGGCATACAGCTGGTTCTGTCTCAAGGTGTTCAATACTATTCGAAGATGCTCAGCATGATCCTCCTGACTCTTGGAATAGATCAGGATATCGTCAATGAACACTATAACAAACCGATCCAGATATGGACGGAATATTCTGTTCATTAAGTCCATGAACACAGCCGGTGCGTTGGTAAGCCCAAATGGCATGACTACAAATTCAAATAGTCCATACCGTGTTCTGAAAGCTGTTTTCTCGATATCTTCCTCCCTGACCCGGATTTGATGATAACCGGACATCAGGTCAATCTTGGAAAAATGACTGGATCCCCTCAACTGATTGAATAAATCATCGATCCTGGGTAGAGGATACTTGTTCCGGACAGTTAGCTGATTTAACTTCCGGTAGTCCACACACATTCTAAGTGAACCATCCTTCTTTTTCACGAACAACACTGGAGCTCCCCATGACGATGTGCTGTTCCGAATGCAACCCAGTCTGAGTAATTCATCAAGTTGCTTCTTCAACTCGGACATTTCTGCTGGTGCCATCCGATAATGGGGTAGAGACACTGGTGAGGTACCAGGATATAGCTTGATCTCAAAATTGAGCTCCCTCATAGGCGGTATACCAGGAAGTTCTTTTGGAAAAACATCAACAAATTCTTTCACAATTGTTGGAAGTTCAGTGACTGGTGCTTTGTTGATGACAATATTGTTCAACACCAAATGATGCAACCCTTCCTGCAGTCTGCTTTGCTTGTCGGCACGAACTATATACTGCTTTCCCTCGGGTGACCAAAATGTCACTCTTCGGCGATAACAATCAATATTGGCTTCATAACCAGCCAACCAGTCCATGCCAAATATAATATCGTACTCAGTCATGTCGAGTACCAAATAATTGAACTCAAATCTGAGTCCAGCGAGTTCGGTATTTATGGCCGTGCATATGAGTCCCAAAGACGTGTCTCCGACAGGGGATACTACTGTGAGTGTGGTGGACAGCTTTTGTACTAGTGTTCCAGTAGCAGTTATAAAGGATGCAGATATAAAAGAGTGCGATGCTCCAGAATCAAACAATGCGTAAGCATAAGAACTATTGACAACGGCCATACCTTGAATCACAGAATGATCCACATCCTCAAGAGGTTCCAGAGCAAATAGTCGTCCAGATCCTGTAGGAGTAGGCGCCCGTCCCGCCTGATTATATGTCCTGCCTCCTCGGGAGTTAGCTGGCCTAGCTGGTGGACGGAAAGATCCTCTGGAATATGAGAGCCTATTGAGCTTTGGACAGTCTCTCTTGAAGTGACCCGGCTGATTACAGTGAAAACAGTTGTTCACCCCTTTGAATGACTGGGTGACTGATGCAGATGGGGAGGGCTGGTTGGGACGAAAGCTCCCCGCGGACCCAGTAGATGGTGAGGGTCTACTGAAGTTCGGACGGAACCTCTTGTTGGGCTGAAACCCACCCTTCCCACTTGGAGCTCGACGATTGTCAAACCGTACTATTGCATTCAACTCATGTTCTGCTATTGTGGCCTTGCTGACCACCTCAGCCAATGTGGTGCACTTAAATATGGTCACTTTGGCCCTGATGTTTGGTCGTAGACCCCTCTCAAACTTTCTTGCTTTGCGAAGTTCTGTGTCCACCATATAGAATGCATAAATGGATAAACTGAGAAATTCACGGTGATACTCTGCCACCGTCATAGAGCCCTGTACCAAGGACAGAAAAAGTTCCGTCTGTCGCTCCTTCTCCTCCTCCGGAAAGTAATGTTCCAGAAAGGTTGCTGAAAACTCATTCCATGTCATGGCCGTCCTCTCCCTAACTGGTATGAGTTCCCTCTGCTTCTCCACCACCTCCCACCATTTACCGGCATCTTCTATCAATTGTGAAGTAGCCAGTAAAATCCTGTCAGCATGACTCGAGATCTTAAGTAATTTTAAGATCTGAGTGATCTTCTTCAGCCAGTGCTCGGCTCCGACAGCCCCTTCCTTCCCTTTGAAGTAGGGAGGACGCTGTTGTTGAAATTCTCGTGCCATACTACGGTCACTGGCATCCCTGGAACTTTCACTCCCATTCATATGTTGCTGGAGTACTGAGGTTACCACTGCTTGGACTAAGCCCTGAAGCTCAGGTGGCACATGTGGTATATGTACACCACTGTTCCCTTCTCCCTCCTTCTGTGATGCATTCTCACTCCCTTTTCTTCCCTCCAAGAGTGCTGTGATTCTTCCGCATTGTGAGACTTTTCATGAACAGATCGTTCCTCATCAGGTTGGGTTACCTCTTTCTCATGTATAGATGGCTCCTTCTCATGCACAGATTTTTCGTGTTGTGATAACACTTTCTCATGTTGCGTGATTTGCAACACCTTTTCCTTCCCTTTCTAGTTCTGAGGGATCCTTTTCTTTGGAGCCATTTCCCTAAGTCATAAAACATTATTGACTTAGTTTCCTCATACAGTTTGTATTTTTTCACAATTTTGGGGAGATTTCCAAATAAGCAAACTTGGTTTTCTATTTGTTTTTGAGGGGAGAGTCTCTAAATTTCCTATGTTTGTTTTTCTCAATTGGGGAGTATTGGGGAATGTATATCCTATTTTGCTACGTTTGATAGATGAATTATTATAATGTACTTTTGCTATCTTTCACTGTTGTTCTCAGTTTGATTTGTTCAGTCCGAGTCCACGAAGTAAATTAATCCGGCCCCCAGTCAGCGGACTCCGAAGAGTCGGTCAGTTGGGATTCTTATCCGTCAGTGAGACATGAAACCGTCTTAATCTTACTTCGGAAGATTCAACTTCCCGTTTCGCTCTGATACCAACTGTAACACCCCGCCCTTTTTCACTCTAAATTTCAAAGTTATTTTTTTTTTTAAATATAATAATAATCAACAAGTGATCGGGGCGGAATGTCACGACGCGAGTTAAGTTCGGATCTCTAAATCCGACCCTTAACTGGCCAAGCCCATGTGCGTATGAATTAAGTCCATAAAACTGATCCGCACATGGTATATATATAACTTATGGAATTAACTTAGTCTAGATCTAACTGAGGTTATAATAGAACCTATGATTAAACCAATTTCCATTTTTAGATAGCAAAGTACCTTATTTATTCTCCAAAATTATTATATAACCTTAGTCTACTATTCATTCCAAACCATTCAAATAAATCCAACCATAGCATCTACTTAACTACTTATTACATGCCAACATCTAATTAACAAATTACATTGTCCAAATGAATCAAATAACAAGTCCATAAATAATCCATTCATAGTCCATTCCAATCATTCAAAACACCCAAGTTTTCGTGCTTGGTCCTCTTCTCCAACCACGTTCTTTCCTTTCCCTGCATCATCCACTAAGGATATAGATAGGGCGTTAGATCAACGCGCCCAGTAGTGTTTCCGAATAGGGCTACCACTTGGTTAGTCAAACATGCAATAATATAATGATAGCACATGTGTAACAAAATTCAATAAAAACATGCTATGTATGAAATGAACATGTAATGAGTCTCACCCATCACCATTCAACATAGACATCACTTGACGGAATTCTCATCGTCAAGGTAACCCACAGTGGTCTTTCGGAAGCCCCGACGGAGTGTGGCCTCCGGATTCCTCCTGATGGGATTCTCATCATCAGGGTACCCCACAGTGGTCTTTCGGACGCCCCGACGGAGTGTGGCCTCCGGTTGCAACACCATTATCCCATGCCATGTATGAGATGTCTATGCAAACATGTCATTGGTAAATATCATTTCATTCAAATAACTTATTCAAATAAACATAAAAACAACGAATAAGGTATGTGGTTACAACAAGGTAGGAAACCTACTATAGTTTACTTTGTTCGATCCTTCCTTTGGACCGTCTTCCGATCACGGCTCGCTCACCGTTCTAAAAATCCGAATACCCTATGTACATGGCAGCAAGTTAATCATTTATCCACCTAATTTCCAGCAAAGCTTAATGTTCCAAGAACCACCTAGTGGGGTTCGGCCAAAGCCATAGCCGAACCTCATCCATTAAAACTTTGGTCATTCATTTATTTAATTAAAACCTATCTAATTACCCAAACTTCTAAATGAACCTTGATAGGGTTCGGCCATACATTATGGCTGAACCTTACCACTTTGGTTTTAGCCCATTTATCCCATCATATGATCATTTTATTTTTGATCATTTCAGCCATAATTACGATTGTGCCATTGAGACCAACCTTTGCTTTAAATTAACTAACTTTCATCACCAAACATAAAACCATCTTTAGTGGGGTTCGGCCATACACACGGCTGAACCTCACCACTTAATTTGATCCTTCTTAAACCTTCCATATCTTCATATAAACCAACCATTATGTCCCACAATTACCATTAGTGGGGTTCGGCCATACACATGGCCGAACCTCACCAATGTGATTTTATGCTCAATTTCCATCATTCATATTGGCCGATTACTTACCCATACTAACTACATAAACAACATATATTATTCTTAAATCAAAGCATATAAATAATACCTAATGTTCATCATAAACTTAACCCAATTATTCCACAAAACAGTCCATGGGTTTTCATGGTTTCCATGGTTTCCATGGGGTTCTCAACATGAAAACCAACATCATTTTACATGGGGTTCGGCCCTCTATCATGGCTGAACCCAATGATTACGTTTACTGTTTTTAAACCTCAATTAACCAGGTAATAACTGTATATCTAAATCAGGTTTTTAACCTTCAAACAACCCTCCAAAATTAGCCCAATTTCATAGGGTTCGGCCATGCTTATTGGCCGAACACCATGAGATTAATTTTGAACATTTAGTCCTTCATCTTAGGTCTGAAACCAGCACCCAAATCCATGTTTTTTAACCATTCTAAAATATGTATTTACATCTTAAAATAATAACCCAAAACAGTCCAACAACTTCATGGTTTATATGTTTCAAATTCATCAAAACCAAACCATCATTTGCATGGGGTTCGGCCCTCCATGGTGGCCGAACCCTATGACCTTTGGTTTTGAATTTCTTAATCATTCATCTATGTCCAAAACAAACTTCCTTATTTATGTTTTAACCTTTTTAAAACACACACTTAAAACCATCTAAAAACAGTCCCATATTTGTATGGTTTTAATTTCCAAAAACCATCTAAATAAATCAGTTATTTCCATGGGGTTTGGCCATCCAATGGGCCGAACCCTATGGTGCATCTTTTTATCTCATTCATGTACTTCCAACCAATATTTAACCTTTGTTAGATTCGGCCATCCAATGGCCGGATCATGATTTAAAAATTGTTCATCGAAAAACCTACCGTTTCCGCGACTCCTCCAATTGATCTTCCCTCCGGCTTGTTCCTTGTCCTTTCTTAGCCTCTCCTTCTTCTTGATTCCTTGATGATCAGGGACTGATTTAAACAACCAGCTGTTGTTCTTGGTAGAAAACGGCAAAGAGAGAAAGAGATAGAATTTTTGACTTTGGATGGAATACCTTGAGGCCCACTCTTTTGCTCAAGGTATGCTTTTGTCTTGGTGAAACAAATCAATCAAGGACTGATTTCATATGACTAACCAGCTGCTGCTCTTAGTGTTTGGGAAGATAAAGAACGACCAAGAGAGAGAGATAGGGAGAGAAAAACTGAAACTTCTTTGGCTAAATTTCATTCAGCCCATGTGATCTCTTTGGTACCCAAAAATTGTAACTCCTAATGCATTTATCTTTAACTCTTATTTCCTTTGGGGGTTTCATCCTTGAGATGAAACCCTCCAACGTTTTTTTTTTAAACCCTTGACCTTCCATCTAAGGTAGTTAATCCTCATGGTTCCAATGCATGTAACCATTTTAAACATAAAACCTTTATGTAACCTTTATTTCTTAATACCTTCCTTGGGGGTTTCATCTTTGAGATGAACCTCCAAGGGTACCCAACGGCCTATGCATATCATTGTAAATTGTTTGCATTCCCTCCTTTATTCATGCATTTGTAACTCTCAAAGCCACCACCCCTCATATCTCCATGGTAGCCGTTACATGCATGAAATTGCTCATGCATGCAACCAACGTCCCTAGCAACCCTTGTGACTTCAAAAAGTAACTCCATTCAAAATGTAACTCCCATTTTATTCATCACATAAATGGGAGTTACATGCATGGTAATACTTCCCATACACCAACGTTTTTCCTAGTGTTTGAATTTAAATAACCTACAAAGCCTCTATCTCTACATCTCACTCATTTAATACTTATTCATCCAACTCACTTACCCAACTCACCCAACCTAACTTATTCATTTAATTTAACTTAACTAATAAATTCAACTCAACTAAACCCATCATTCATTTCAACTCAAACCAAACTCAAGCAATTAATAAACTTAAATTAACTAAGCTTGAACTCCATCCATGGTTAATCATGCCATTCACGACCCATTGGGTCCCATCTAGCCATTTTGACCCATTTATCAAAATTTGACCCAAATATGATTCTTGACCCGTTTAAATTCATCTTATCCATTTATTTGTTTTGTAAACAAACTACCATCCTTTGGGTCTTGATTGAGCCATTGACCCATTTAAATTCAAATCAATTTTATCACAATGGCAATTCCGTAAATATGAATATTTTCATATAAAATGATAACTTTGAAATTCCAGGGTGTTACAGAAGCATACATAGACACGATTACACACGTTCAGACAAAAATCACACGAGAAATGGCTAAACCTATATTCAAATTTCTTTAAGAGAAATTGAATTTTTATTGGCTGCTAATAAGAACCTAAAATTTATCTTTATTCTTGCTGTTACTTTTCACTCCAAATAATCCAAGTGTCCAACGAGAGTTTAACCACAAGATGGCCAGGTAAGTTCCCAGATAAGTGGGGGAGCACACATCATCTCGTCACAGCTTATCCTTAGACGATGCTCGACCGCACGTCTTGATGACAAAACTAGCCTTAGACACTTACCTTGGCCTGTAGTGCTTTCCTGCTAGAAATTTTTATTGCGCAATTCAAAATCCCTGTACAATGAAATACCACAAAACAAAATGAAGATTTTGGCTCTCATAAAAAATGCAAGAAACCTAATCAAAATGATGTTTTCCAACAACTACTAGTAAAGAAGGAGATGCAATATTTACTATCTATAAACAAGAATTTTAAAATATGATACGGATTTGGAAATTAAATCAAAGTTCATCAAATTAAAAATTTATTTCATGATTTCCAATATTTGACATCTTATTTTGATGATTTCTTAAGTTAGATAAAGTTCTAAACTTTTAGAAAAGTTCTAAGTTTGGAAATTTTGCTAAAATTGGAACGTCTCCAAAAATAGATCAATTACCAAAAATAGATTTTTCTAAAAATAGAATTTTTTTCCAAAAATAAATTGATTCAATTTATTGAGATTTTCAAGAATTTCTTATTTAATGTAACTTTCAAAAATTAGAAAAAGTTTCCATTTTTAAATAGTTGCGAAAAATAGAACTTTCCAAAAATAACAATTTTTCCTAAAAATAATTAATTTTTAAAGAGAACACAATTTAATTTTATGATTTTCCCTGGCAATGGCGCGAAAAATTTGTTGATGTTTTAAAGTTTTAAATCTCGTAAGCGCACGAACCATGTACAGTATAGAGATTGAGTGCGAAGTCAAACCCAAAGGAAAATCTCAAAAAATATGAATTAAAATTAAATTTGTGTTCCTTTAAAAAGAATTATTTTCAAGTAGTAGAACCTGTATATGAGTCATGTATCTAACTTAGAAAATCAGCAAATAAGATGTGTGAATTAAGTGTCCTTGAATTAAAATGGTGAATTAAATGATAATCATAATACGGTCAAAATTACAAGTTATAAGATTAAAATGCCACATCTCCAATCTTTAATTGAATGAATTTTTTAGAGAGAGACTGATTACAAAGAAATTAAAGAATTAAAAAATGCATCATGAATTAAAGAATTAAAAGATTAGATCATACAAGATTTGGGTTAGAACAAGAATTACACAACAAACATAGGATTTAACATAATTAAAAGGCAGAGAATTAAATTGCATGAAAATAAATGACTGAAATTAAAGGTGCAGTAACGTAACGATTGGTTGTTTGGAATAGACCATTCATCACCCAAGATGTGTAAATAAAGTAAATGTCTAGATCTGAAATTCACATAAAGATCTAAAATGTAATTCATATTTACTAATAAAAAAAGATCCACAACTTTTTAATTTAATTAGTCAAACCTTAGTAATAATGATTCAAGTCTTACAATCAAGCTCCTAACTATTGCATATGCTCATGTTCAATCAAATAAACAAAGGTTGTAATCTTGAAATTAAAAGTAAAATAATCATTAAAGAACTTTAGAAATTGGATGTTCGAGGATTCTAATTAGATGCTTCACTTTATTAAATGAGAGAATTAAAGTACAAGCACTTATAAATTAAATACAAGAAAGACAACATAAAAATAAAATCTACAACTCTCACTTTGTAAATTCGAATGGTGCTCCTGTCTTCTTGTCTTCTGCTCCACCCTTGGTCCTATCAAGCTCCAAGTCAAATTCAAGTTTTACCTCTTGGGTAATGGGGTATTTATAGGTTTTGAAAAGAGATGGATGGCTTGGATTAAAACAATGTATAAGTTGGGAAATCAAAGAACTGGATTGGATCTAATTGGGAATGGATGATGGAGATTTAAACTTGGATTTTAGGGTTGCACAAGGAGAGTCACATGAATTTCGTATGGCTCTCCTGAGTGGCTAAGTCAAGCTGGAGGGAAGATAGGAGATTAGGAGAGAAAGTAGGATTTGGATTGGCAATGGGAAATTCGAATTTGCAATGTTGTTTTAGGGTTTGTACAATGAGATGAATGAATGGATGAGATTAAGAGATTGTAACGCCCCGCCTTTTTTCACTCACCGAAAATCAGAGTCTATTTTTTTTTTTTTAAATAAAGAGTGATAAGAGAGCGGAATGCCATGACGCGAGATAAGTCCGAGTTTTCAAAGCCCGGCCCTTAACTGGCCAACCATACGTGTGTGTGGACTAAGTCCATGAAAAACGGTTCACACGCAATAAGGCTAAACTTGCGGAATAAACGTAATGCGGAATTATAATAGAGTTACTATTCCTATCCATTTTAAGCAAGGAAGTCCATCACATAAATTAATCTTTAAAAATGTCCAAAATTAAAACCAAACCATAGCAGGATATTTCTAAGTTATTACAGTATCAAAATGCCAATAACTCAAATTACATTGTCCGAAATAAAAACTTAAATAAAATAAATCTAAATTATCCAAGCTCCTAATCTTGGCTCCGTTCACGTCCTTCGCTCCGTCCATTCCCTCTGTCATCATCTAAGGTAGAAGTAGGGCGTTAGTCAATGCGCGCAGTAGGTATTCCGAGTAGGGTCAAACACATGGTTTAGTATAAAAAACAAATAGAAATATAATGTCAAAATCATGCAAGTCAATGCCATGCCATGGGTGTCATATGCCATGAATCCCACCCATCAACCATATCACAATCACATAAGTATTCCTCTTGATGTGCGAGCCACATCAAGGCATTCATTGTCATGACTCCCCACGTATGTCTTATCAGTCCCACCGAACGGAGCGTGGACTCCTCATTCATATCAAACATCATAGTCAAAATCAGTGCGGATCCCTCCCCATGTTTGTTTATCGGATACTCGAATGGAGCGTGGACTCCTCTCATAAGTTCCCTCCCATGCCATGCATGAGATGTGAGTGCATCATGCCATTTCATATTAAACATATAACATGGAAATCCCATCCTTCTAGCATTTTGATACCAAAAATAAATCATTTTACATAGAAATAAAAATCATCACATATACATAGTCCAAGGTTTTCAACAAGGTAGGAATCCTACCAATGTCCAAATATTGTATCCTTGCGTTATCGTCTAAACCGATCACCGATCACGTCAAAGCCGATCGTACACCCATTTGTGAAATCCCGTTACCTTATTACATTTAACACATATACATACATCAATTTGGTGATCTATTTGATTTCCATCAACCCCTACATCATTCCATATTCTTTTCTATTTATGCTCATGGTCCTTAAGCCGGTTAAGACCCCCAAGGGATTTCGGCCATACATCATGGCTGAAAAAGTGTTCAAGTCCACAACAAAACTCATTAGTGGGGTTCGGCTATACAACATGGTCGAACCTCACTCTTTTGATTTTGATCCCCTTTTTAATCCTTTAAACAAAGCGGGTCAAATATCATTCATTCTTTTATTTCTTGATCTCATAATCCTTAGTTAAATCGTTGAACTTTTTAAACACACTTAGGTCCATAAATATCATCCATGGGGTTCGGCCATACAACATGGCCGAACCCATGGTTCATCATTTAAAACGTTTTTAAATTCATAAACATTCCTCCATGGGGTTCGGCCATACAACATGGCCGAACCCATGGTTCATTATTTTCTCTTAAAAATTACCTACAACATGTTTAGATCATTTGATGGGGTTTGTCCATACAACATGGCCGAACCTCATCCAATCCGCTTTAAGTACTCAATAATCCTTGTATATCAAAATTAGGGTTCGGCCATGCAAGGGCCGAACCATGTTCTTTGATCATTCTCCTATGAACTTCATTTCCTCATATTTAATCATGCATGTTGTCCTTCATTTAATCATGTATTACCATATCTGACCCACCAATAAGGTTAGGGTATTTTCATTCCAAATACTTAACCATCTTCTTGGATGGACTTTCCATTGACATTCCATGGCCCATAACATTTTGGCGAACCCTTTTCAATCCCATATGGAATCCCATAGTTTCGGCCATTCCATAGCCGAAACCATGGTTTCCTTAGCTATCTTTTAATCAATAAGCCTTGTTAATCATACATACCTATTCCACGACTCCTCCGTTTCTTTAAGTCTAGATTTTGCTCCTCCGTCCTTCTCCTTCCTTAATCCTTTCTTCGTCCTCCTCCGTTCTTCGTTTTCTCCAAATTTAGTGCCGAAATGGGAGAGCCTCCTTGATCTTTAATGGAGTATTTCGGCCAAGGTGTGGATTGAGAGAGAGGGAGGGTCTGAGATGAAAACCCTAAGAGAGGGTTCGGCCAAATGGGTGAAGGTTTGAGAGGGGAAGAGATGAAAAATCTCTAACTCTTTTTGTCTAAGAGAAGGGATTAGCCCTACGGTTTAGAGAGAGAGAGAGAGGGAGAGAATGAGATGGAAAAGCCCTAACTCTTTTTGTCTAGTGAGGATCGGCCAAGGAAGGCTTTGGTCTTATGTAACCCTAATCTCCCTGTAACACCCTGGAATTTCAAAGATATCAATTTACATGAATTTATTCATATTTACGGAATTGCCATTGTGATTTATTTTGATATGAATTTAAATGGGTAAGGTGTTGGGCCAATGGTCCAATCAAGACTCAATGGTTAGTAGTTTTGTTTGCAAGACAAATAAATGGATGAAAAGTACTCAAACGGGTCAAGAGTTGTAATTGGGTCAAATGGGGCAAAATGGCCAAATTGGACCCAATGGGTCGTGGTTTACATGTTTGACCATTAATTGAGTTCAAAACTTAATTGGGTTAAGTTTAGTTAATGTTTGAGTGGGATTGAGATAAATTAAATGATGGATAATACTTTAGTTGAATTTATGGGTTGAGTTACATTAAATGAATGAGTTGAGTTGGGGAGTTAATTAAATAAATTGGATGGAATATTTATTTTAATGAGTGAGGTGAGTGTAGATGAAAGGTAAGTGGTTGATTTCAAATTTCAAACGATGGCTGCATGGATACTCCATGCATGTAACTCCTAAGTTAGAAAATAAGTGATAATGGCGTTACATGGAGTTACAAAGGTGAGAGGGTTATTTCAAATTCAAATTTGTATGCACGTTGGAAATGGCATAGAGTTCATTGTTTGGGTCTTCAAAAGACAGCCAATACATGGATTGATAGTTCATGCATGTAACTCCAAGGTTGGAGAATAAATGGGTTGCTGATTGGAGGAGTTACACATAATAGATTATGGCATTTCAAATTCAAAATTATAGGCTACAATGTTGGGAGCATGGGGATTGTGGCTTATGCATGAAGCTCCCAATGGAGAGGTAGTGATTACTTAAGCTAAAACAATGGTTGTTTGGGAGTTACAAAGTTTGTTCACACTTGGAGGAAGGGAGTTTCATTTCAATGATAGAACTCCCACATGGGACATTGATGAGGATTAAATGGAGCTGCTGTTTATGGAGTTACACATTAGAGAGGTGGCTGTTACACAAGCCAAAACAGAGAAGCAACCAATGGAGGGACGGTGCAGCACATGGGAGTTTCATCTCAAAATGAAACCCCCATGTGAGACCTTAACGAAAGGGGAGGTTACACAAATCCAACCAGCAATGGATGTTGGGAACATGGGGAGGTTTCATCTCATGATGAAACCCCCAAGTAACATAAAGAATTTTGACTAAAGTGAGGTGAGTTACACAAGGTTAACCTGGGGCTGGTTTTGATTAAACAAGGAGTGATCATTTCACTCTCTATCTCTCTCTCTCTTTGCCGTTTTCTACATTTCAAAACTAAGATCAGCAGCTGGTTGCTTAATCAGTCCTTGGATTGATCTCTTTCATCAAGACAAGTTTAGCCAAAGGGTTTTGGCATCAAGGCTTAGCACATTCATCCAAGGGCAAAGTTCTCTTTCTTTCTCTCTCATTTTCTGTCTCAAATTCATATCACCTGGCTGAAGTATTCCAAGGAGGTTGCAGCAAGGTCAATCTCAGCCCAAAGAACAGTAAGAGAGAAGGAGAGGTCAAGGAAATAAAGGGTCAAGGAAGGAGTCAAAAGACCGAAGGAGTCGCGGTGGTGGTAAGTGCACTTTGAACCTTTATTAAATAAAGTTGGTTAAGGGAATGAGATCTGGCCATCATATGGCCAGATCCATCAATGGTTTAGATATAGGATTATGATGTTTAAAAATGGTAAAATATGGACCATAGGATTCGGCCCCTTTGGATGGCCGAGCCCCATGGGAAAAACTTGGTGATTTTTATGGTGTTTGAGAGATGAAATTCATATTATGTAATGAAGTTTTTTTTAAAGGATTTTAAAGGGAGATAAGGTCACTGATTTTGACCAGTTATTACATGGCTGAATCATGTGGTTATTAAGCTAAGTGCTGATCAAAAACTATGGACAAATATTGGAGGGTTTACATCAAGGAAACCTTGGGGTTCGGCCATGTGTATGGCCTAACCCCATGGACTGTTTTTGATGGTTAATTGGTTTAAATGTAGGATGGAAATTATGTAATCATTATGTGCTTTGATTTAAGAATAAGATAGGTTTATCTATAGACTTAATATAAGAAATTAATTAGCCATCAAAGTTGATGGAAAGATGGACAAATCAGTTTGGTGAGGTTCGGCCATGTAGTACGGCCGAACCCCACTAAAGGGTCACTTGGGGGACTTAGTGCTAAGTTTATAATTGGAATTGGATTAATGAAAGATTAAAGGATTAAAAGTTAAGTGGTGAGGTTCGGCCATATGTATGGCCGAACCCCACTAAGGTGGTTTGGTGTTGGACTCTGAATTTTAAGGAAAATTAAGCAAAGAGTTGTATGGTGGCATTATTGTAAATTATGGATGAATTGATCAAAGATAAATTGATCATGTGATTGGATAAATGGGCCAAAACCAAAGTGGTAAGGTTCAGCCATAATGTATGGCCGAACCCTACCAAGGTTCATTTGGGAGTTTTGGGTTAATCAAAATGGTTTAGATAAAAAAAGGGTGACCAAAGTTTTAATGGGCGAGGTTCGGCCATGGCTTTGGCCGAACCCCACTAAGTGGTTCTTGGAACATTAGGCTTTGCTGGAAATTAGGTAGACAAATGATTAACTTGCTGCTATGTACATAAGGTATTTGGATTTCTAGAATGGTGTACAACCCATGATCGGAAGACGGTTCAAAGGAAGGGTCAAATAAAGTAACATAGAGTAGGTTTCCTACCTTTATTGTAACCACATTTCTTTATGCTGTTTTATGTTGATTTCGATAACTTATATGAATGTAAAGTTATATTTCTAAATGGCATGTTTGCATAGACATCTCATGCATGGCATGGGATGATGTTGTTGTAACCGGAGGCCACACTCCGTCGGGGCGTTCGAAAGACCACTGTGGTGTACCTTGATGATGAGAATCCCATCAAGAGGAATCCGGAGGCCACACTCTGTCGGAGCGTCCTAAAGACCACTGTGCGGTACCTTGACGATGAGAATCCTGTCAAGAGGAGGCTATGTAGAATGGTGATGGGTGGGACTCATTACATGTTCATTTCATACATAGCATGTTTTATGGAATTTTGACACGCATGTATTATTATATTATTTGCATGTTTTTACACTAACCTTGTGGTAGCCCTATTCGGAAACACTACTAGGTGCGTTGATCTAACGCCCTATCTCTACCCTTAGTGGATGACGCAGGAAAGACAACGAATGAGGATCGAGAAGGGGACCAAGCAAAGAAGCTTGGGCGGTTTGAATGATTGGAATGGACTATGAATGGACTATTTATGAACTTGTTATTTGATTTATTTGGACAATGTAATTTGATAGCTAGATGATGTTGGCATGTAATAATGTAGTTAAGTAGCTACTATGGTTTGGTTTATTTGGATGGTTTGGAATGAATGGTAGACTAAGGTTATATAGTAATTTTGGAGAATAAATTATGTACTTTGCTATCTAAGAATGGAAAATTGGAAAATTCATAGGATCTATTATAACCTCAGTTAGATTAAGACTAAGTTTATTCCGCCAGTTGTATTTGTACCATGTGTGGATCAGTTTTATGGACTTATTTCATACGCACATGGGCTTGGCCAGTTAAGGGTCGGATTTAGAAATCCGAACTTAACTCGCGTCATGACACTCTGCCCCGATCACTTGGTTGATTATTATATTTAAAAAATATATATATATTAACTCTGATTATTAGAGTGAAAAGGACGGGGTGTTACACTCCCAACCACCCACATTAAGGTGTGTTCTTCCCCATGTGTCCCTTGGCTAACCAAGATGACACATGGCTTACACTTGTCCATCTCCCCCTTCCCAACAGTTTTTGTGTCTAGGGTTTCCATGAGATGGAAACCCTCCACCTCCTTCTTTAACTCACCTAGTCTTTTCAACTTCCAAGTGACTCATTTGTGAACTCACTTTCCATTCAACTCATTTTTTATTTGAACACATCTAGGTAACATCTTAACTCAATACTTAAGATTTATTTCTTAATTAATTCCTTAATTCAACTCTCTTCACTTAACCCTCTTGAACTCGTCTATGAACTGTAATAGCCCGGATTTTCAATACAATAATCATATTGGCTATTATCATTTCAAGGGGGAATGTCCACAGAACAACAAACCCTCTCACTCCAGGGGTTCCTTTCGCCCTCCAGCCAGATCAGCTCATTCACAGGAATCCAGGGCGTACAACTAGACGGGACAGGCACCTAACTCTACAGGATCTAGACGGCTGTATACCTTAGCTCCCCCCCAGAGGAGGTGGATCACTCCGTGATTCAAGGTATGGCAGTAGTCGGTAGTTCTTATGCTTTCACATTATTTGATTTTGGAGCATCCCATTCATTTGTATCTGCTGCATTTATATCTGCTACTGGCACCTTAGTACAAAAATTGTCCACATCACCTACTATTGTATCCCCCATTGGAGACACATTATTGGGACTTATATGCACAGCGGTAAGCACTGAACTCGCTGCATTTAGATTTGATTAATTATCTGGTACTCGAGATGACTGAGTACGACATCATCTTTGGCATAGACTGGTTGGCTAACTTTCAGGCCAACATTGACTGCCATCTCCGCATGGTGATATTTTGGTCACCCGAGGGAAAGCGATACGTGGTACATGCTGACAAAAAGAGCATCCCTATGACCAGAAGACTGCATGAAGAATTGAACCACCTTGTATTGAACAACATCAGATTAGACAAGGCATCGGTGGCTGAACTTCCGGTGGTAGTGAAAGACTACGCGGAGGTATTCCCAACAGAACTCCTTGGCTTGCCACCCAAGAAGGAGATTGATTTTGAGATCAAGTTGTATCCTTGCACTACTCCAGTGTTGTTGCCATATTGCCGGATGGCCCCAGCTGAGATGTTCGAGCTAAAGAAGCAAATTGATGAACTACTCAGACTAGGATACATCAGGAACAACACATCATCTTGGCTAGCCTCGGTATTATTTGTGAAGGAGAAGGACGGTACAGTTCGGATGTGTGTAGATTACAGAAAATTGAACCAGCTGACTGTCAGAAACAAGTACCCTCTGCCCAAGATTGATGATCTATTCGATCAACTCAGGGGTTCCAGTCACTTCTCCAAGATTGATCTGATGTCCGGCTACCAACAAATCCGGGTTAGGGATGAAGACATAGCGAAGACGGCTTTCAGAACGCGGTATGGACTATATGAGTATGTGGTCATGCCGTTTGGACTTACCAATGCACCAGTTGTGTTCATGGATCTGATGAACAGGATCTTCCGTCCTTTCTTGGACAAGTTTGTAATTGTTTTTATTGATGACATCCTGATCTATTCCAAAAGTCAGGAGGAGCATGCTAAGTATTTGCAGATAGTCCTGGACACCCTGAAGAAGTACCAGCTGTATGCCAAAGCAAGCAAGTGTGAATTCTGGCTATCTGAGGTTAACTTCTCGGGGCATGTTATATCAGCGGAAGGTATAGCCGTGGACCCGACTAAGGTGGCGGCAGTGAGAGAATGGAAAGCACCGAAGAATGTGACCGAGATCCGTAGCTTTCAGAGATTGGCTGGTTACTATAAGAAGTTTATCATGGACTTCTCCAAGATTGCATCTCCACTTACCCGACTCACTCAAAAAAGAGTCAAATTTAAATGGTCAGATGTATGCAACCAGAGATTCGAAGAACTGAAGAAGAGACTGACAACTGCTCCTATTCTAATTTTGCAGGAAAGAGGCAAGGGCCATGAAGTATATTGTGATGCTTCAGGAGAGGGACTTGGGTGTTCTCTCACTCAAAGTCAACATGTGGTGGCTTATGGTTCAAGACAGTTGAAGATTCATAAACACCACTATCCCACGCATGATCTGGAACTAGCCGCAGTAGTCTTCACTCTCAAAAGCTGGAGACATTATCTTTATGGCGAGAAGTTTGAGGTATTTTCAGAAGGAACTCAATAAGAACCATGGGAGTATGTATAATCTAATCATACGGTCCAACATGGTCTCCAAGATTGAACAGGAGCAAAGGACAGATACGAAAGTTGTAACACCCCGCCCTTTCCGAGAATTTCAGAGTCTAATTTTTTTTTTTTAAATAAACATCGGAAGAGAGCGGGCGGCGTCATGACGCGAGTTAAGTTCAGACTACCCAAGTCTGAACCTTAACTGGCCACCCATGTGTACATGGAATAGACCATGATAGTGAATCACACATGGAACTAACATCAACATGCGGAATAATCTAGATAATTGCGGAATAGAAAGACGAGATAGCAAGTAACAGTCTTAAATATTAAATAACATAGATCAACCATCCACAGGTTATTATCCTAATCAAACCATAGCAAATAACGAATTATTACATGTCCAACAATAGTATTCAAATGACAGTAATATAACGTAATCCAAATCCATCATTAAAGTACTTAGGCTCAGCTCCCCTCCTGGTCAATGACCTTTCCTTTCCCCTTGCTTGTACCTGCAATCTCCTCTGAGGATAGAATTAGGGCGTTAGATCAACGCACCCAGTAGGTTCCCGAATCAGGGCTACCACATGTTAGCATATAAAACATGCATATACATAATAATAATACATGTGAGACAAAATTCCATAAAAACATGCTATGTATGAAATGAACATGTAATGAGTCCCACCCATCACCATTCAACATAACCATCACTTGACGGGATTCTCATCGTCAAGGTAACCCACAGTGGTCTTTCGGACACCCCGACGGAGTGTGGCCTCCGGATTCCTCCTGATGGGATTCTCATCATCAGGGTACCCCACAGTGGTCTTTCGGACGCCCCGACGGAGTGTGGCCTCCGGTTACAACACCATCATCCCATGCCATGCATGAGATGTCTATGCAAACATGTCATTTAGAAACATAACTTTACAATCATATAAGTTATCGAAATCAACATAAAACAGCATATGAAATAGTGGTTACAATAAAGGTAGGAAACCTACTGGGTGCGTTGATCTAACGCCCTAATTCTATCCTCAGAGGAGATTGCAGGTACAAGCAAGGGGAAAGGAAAGGTCATTGACCAGGAGGGGAGCTGAGCCTAAGTGCTTTAATGATGGATTTGGATTACGTTATATTACTGTCATTTGAATACTATTGTTGGACATGTAATAATTCGTTATTTGCTATGGTTTGATTAGGATAATAACCTGTGGATGGTTGATCTATGTTATTTAATATTTAAGACTATTACTTGCTATCTCGTCTTTCTATTCCGCAATTATCTAGATTATTCCGCATGTTGATGTTAGTTCCATGTGTGATTCACTATCATGGTCTATTCCATGTACACATGGGTGGCCAGTTAAGGTTCAGACTTGGGTAGTCTGAACTTAACTCGCGTCGTGACGCCGCCCGCTCTCTTCCGATGTTTATTTAAAAAAAAAAAATTAGACTCTGAAATTCTCGGAAAGGGCGGGGTGTTACAGTTGGTATCAGAGCGAAACGGGAAGTTGAATCTTCCGAAGTAAGGTTAAGACGGTTTCATGTCTCACTGACGGATAAGAATCCCAACTGACCGACTCTTCGGAGTCCGCTGACTGGGGGCCGGATTAATTTACTTCGTAGACTCAGACTGAACAATCAATCTGAGAACAACAAAGATAGCAAAAGAAGTAAAGTCAACATAAATGGATATACCAAACATAGCAACATAGGAAACACTTCCCCGATATCCCCAAATGGAGAAACAAACACATGATACTTAGGGAGGTTTTCCCCTAGAACAGGAGAACATAAAGATTTCCCCAAATTGAGAAATGATACTTAGGAAGTTTCCCCAAAAAAACAAAGAAATACAAAGAGTGCTTATTTGGCAATTTTCCCCAAGGACAAGAAACACAAGATGTTTATTTGGTAAAATTCTCCAAACACGAGACATTATATGATACATAGGAAGAATCCCCAAACAAGAAGTACAAGATGTTGATTAGGGAAAATTCCCCAAAACAATGATTAGTTTGATTTGATTTATGGTTGTTATTGATATTTTTTGTTGCTGTGATACAGATATGACGAGCAACATAGAGTACACCGAGTTGTGGGACAGAGGGACACCTAGCTGTCCGATAGACCTAGTTTCTTCTTCCGACGATGCTAGCATACCAAACTTCATCAATGAAGTTGAAAACAGTCAGGACATGGAGGTAAGATCTCCCGAGTACAATGTTGGGGCCTTTGTACCCGAAGAGGATGAGGAATATGTCCCAAACATAAGAGAATTTGTAGGAGAGATAGAGCCCGGGTATATGTGCGAGTTGTGCAATCAGGAGGGGCACAATTGTACTTACTGCCCCTACCTCCTTGAGGTCATTTGCCCTGTTTGTGGACTGCACGGGCACGGGAAGGAGAGGACTAATTGTCCTTACATTGGAGGACCGGGAATAATACCCTGTTTGACGTGCGGAGTGTTGGGGCACGTGTCGATGACATGCCCTGACAATTTCTTTGACAATGATGCAGGGTCTTCTACGGAAGACTAGGTTAAGAGGTAGAAAGAAAGGTTAGGGAAATGGAAATATTTTGTAAGGGTGTATTTTGTGATTCTAAGGGTTTTGTTTTACCCTATCAACCCTTGTATGGTGATGGAAGTTTAAATGATTTTCAATAAAGTATGCAACTTTAGGAGTTCATGAGGACTTTGACACTGAGATGTATGTGAATAAGTTATTGGAGTATATTGAGACGTGGTATGGGTGCGTCCCTCACGTGATATTAATGATTGAGACTGTGGGAAACTCGATACGAATTACGGAGACTTGGTCCCGTAGGGTTACCGTTGAGGGGGGGGTCCCTTGCATGCTACGCGCTGGAGGGCGCTCTCACGGCTATTTTGCACACTAGATGTGCGGGAAGGCGCAGAGCTAGGTACTATTTTACCCCGTGGGGGTGGTACTAGTTTCATCAGACGCGGATCGACCACCTTAGAGATTGACTGAATCACCTATGAGGTGAAGGGATACAGGTCGAGGTAGACCGGATCACGTTGGACGTGGGTCTTCTGCTTGGTAAGTCATGAGCCCTAAGTCTTGCAAGGGGTCGGGATATAATTGTGATTTGATATGTTTACCACAGTCTTATAGTGATTCATTTGAATGTTGTTCTTACGGATATTAATCATGGATATATGATACTCATGGACAGAGTGATACAAAGGATGGATGGTTTTCATGAATGGATTATACCCATAAGTGGGTTATATTCATGGATGATTATTAAACAGGGATAGATAATAGTTACTGAAAGAGTGATACCAGGGATGGATGTATTTAACCATGGATGATTATTCCCATGATGGTTTGAATTTATGCCGGGTATTGGTATCGTGGAAGTTGGAACAAAAGTTGTTAGTCACATAGAGACTTATGTGCAAAGAAATATGTGTTTAAATTTGGAGATGTACTCAACGGAAAAGATAAGTGTCTGGTGAAATTTGAATGGGAAACTATGGACGACTACCGAGTTAGACTGATCACCTAGCTCTGTAGTTAGCCAATGGAATTCCAGGAGAGTGTAACTAGAAACCTAGTTAAAATGGAATCAGAAAAAGCTTTGAGCATAGGCTCGCATTGACAGACTACCTCACACAGAGAGTAGATGAAAGAACACATTGAACAAGTACGTATGGAAAATACTATGAGAGCAAGTAAAGTGAAATAGAGTAGATTGGACTATGTGAGATCACAAATGGCTCACGAGAAAAAGATATAACATGAGACAGAACAAAAGATGTTACGGAACCAAGTGATTCAATTTGTCAAAGTGGTGTGGATCGACATGGTAATGAAGAAGTCACTTGGGAAATTGAAATCGGAAATAAGAATAGCACACTCTGAGATATTTATGGAAACGTTTAGACCCCTACTTCGCTCGATTTTCGGGACGAAAATTTTAAAAAGAGGGTTATATTGTAACACCCCGATTTCTCAATAAGATGAATATTTACGAAAATGCCCTTGGATTGGTAAATTTATTAATTATGATGTTAAATGAGAAAATAGTGGGGCCCATTGTTCAAATTAAGATCCTATGAACATATTATAAGGGTCAAATTATAATGGATGGGTAATGTACATCAAATTAGGTCAAAATGGTTAATTGGGTCAAAGAATTCTCAATGGTTGGAATAATTACGAAAATGCCCTTAGATTGGTGAATTCAATAAATGTGATGGTAAATAACGAAATAGTGGGGCCCATTGCTCAAATTAAGATCATATGAGCACATTATGAATGTCAAGTTTGATTGGATGGGTAATTTCTCAATGAAGTGGATAAATTACGAAAATGCCCCTGATGTGTTAAATTAATTATTTTGTGATGTTAAGTAAGGAAATGGTATGGCCCATTGCTCAAATTAAGATCATATGAGCACATTATGAATTTCAAGTTTGATTGGATGGGTAATTTACATCAATTGGGTCAAAAATGGCTAAATGGGTCAAAGGGCCCAAATGGGGCCCATCGGGTCTTGCTGGGTTATTTGACCGTTTTGTGATTTTAAATTAAAAGGGGTTAAGCCTATTTGATTGGAAATCAAGTGGAGGAAAAATGGGTAGGCTTGATCCATATGTAAAAACCAATTAGAAATGACCAAAATACCATAAAGGGGTCATGTTGTCAAAACGGGTCAAGGAGCTAAAAGTGGACCCAACGGGTCGAGTTGACTATTGTTGACCGTGTGAACCCTCAAGGTAGCTCAAACACGATTCAAATCAGTTGAGTGGGATTGAGGTGAGTTGGAATTAAATCAAAAGGTGAGTTAACTCATGTGCATTAAATGAAATGCATTAAATGTGATGAGTTGGGTTGGAATAAACATACCTTGAGTTGGGTGAGTTGAAATGGAAATTCAAGGGACTGTAAATCAGTGACTTTAAGGGTAAGTTGAAGAGGTTGGCTGGCCTCAACCCAACCAAAACAAGTCCCACACGTTGGGGACTTGTTTTGGTGAGTTCCATGGTGGAAATTAAATGCAAATGCATGGATTTGAGGTGAGTTGTTTGGGAATATGAATGGCTGCATGGGTAGAATGCCAAGGGGTGCTTTGCTTGGCTGCAAGTTACTCCTTGGTTTGTGCAAGGCTTGATGAGGAGTAATGGGGGTGTTGATGGCTGAAATACAAAATCAATGAACACCATCACTTGGCCAATTTATCATTGCAAAGCCTAAGATTTTCCTCATCTCTCTCTCCCTCTCTCCTCTCTCCAATTCGTTGTACTTCTTGGCTGGAATAGCAGAGGTTTTGGCATCAAATATTCAAGCACAAAATAGCAAAAGAAAAGAAGAAATAAGAAAGAAAAGAAACAAGGATCAAAAGGCAAGACAAGAGCTTGGAAATTGGTAAGTGTTTCATGGATTGTTGGTTAAAAAAAAATGGGTGTGTGTTGGGCCATGGTGATGGCCGATTACACCAGGGTTTTAACCTTGTTTAGTGGAGGATTTAAAATGGTAAAAATAACCATTGGGTTCGGCCACCATGAAGGGCCGAACCCCATGTGAGAGATGGCTTGGTTTTCATGTTTTGAAACATGAAAACCATGGGTTTTATGAACTGTTTTTGGGTTTGATTTAAGATTCAAATGCATGTTTTAGAAAGGTTTAAAACATGGATTCGGATGTCATGAATGGCTGAATGTATCATGGGTCTAAGACCTTGGGTATCAAATGATGAAAGGGTTCATTGGGTTCGGCCATCTTGGATGGCCGAACACCATGAATTGATGTTGAAATCTTGATGATTTTTGTAAGATAAAACCATGCAAATGTCTTACTGTTTTGGATGATTAGATTAGACATAAGATGACATGTTTAAGTGGTTCAAACCAAAGGCTATAGGGTTCAGCCAATGAGCATGGCCGAACCCCATGAAATGGTGTGATCATTTTATGGTTAATGGTGATGGTTTTGAGAGATAAAAACCATACATTACCATGGGGTTTTTATGTGATTTACATGAAGATTATTTACTGATTTTGGTTGGCTAATACATGGCTGAACCATGGTAATGTTATGGTTAAGTTACTGATCTAAAACAGTGGATTAAAACTGGAAAAATGGACCATGGGGATTGGCCATCTTGGATGGCCGAATCCCATGAGGTGTTATGGTTATTTGGACAAAATAATGAATTTATTAGATGGTTTTGAGAGGTTAAAGTGCAGCAATGATGTGCTGATTTTTATATGAATAAGTGACACCAAAAATATGTATGAGAGACCAAAACATGGACCTAGGGTTCGGCCACCTTGGATGGCCGAACCCCATGTAAGTCTTTCATGTTTTTGGTGAGTTAAAAACCATATGAAGATATGGTGTCCTTATGGTAATAAATGGATTAATATGTTACTGTTTTGGTGGGTTAATATGCGGCTGAACCATGTTTAATTCATGGTTGAGTTAGCATGATTAAACCATGAGTGATCATGGTGTTGATTGGATCAAGTGAACCCTAGGGTTCGGCTATGAGTATGGCTGAACCCCATGGGGCTGTTTTGATAAGTAATGGGCTGTTTTAAATGGGAGCTTATGACTGTTTTAATTAGGGGATCATTCATGATAATTATGGACCATGGCATGGGTTAAATAGGCTAAGCTTATGAGTCGTAATTGTTAATGGTTCCATGTTGAATTAAAAGGTTTAAAAAGATCTTAATGGAGAACCATATGGTAATGGGTAATAGAACCCCACTATGGTGGAATGGTTATGAATATTGGTTTCAATATGGTTTAAGGTCAATGGCAAAAACTGTAAATACCAGTCGAATGATCAATGATGGAAATGATCATAGGGTTGGATGTACGGACACGAACCCCACATGATGTGGATGGGTCTATAATGTGATTAAATAAGTGAATGATGTTGTGACTTATTGATTGATATACGGATAAGGTACCGGAAGTCGAACGACGTGCGAGTCGTGACCGGGTGACGCGAAAGAAAGATCAGTTACTGAAGGGATTCTTCAGTAGGTTTCCTACCTTTATTATAACCACTATTTCATATGCTGTTTTATGTTGATTTTGATAACTTATATGATTGTAAAGTTATGTTTCTAAATGACATGTTTGCATAGACATCTCATGCATGGCATGGGATGATGGTGTTGTAACCGGAGGCCACACTCCGTCGGGGCGTCCGAAAGACCACTGTGGGGTACCCTGATGATGAGAATCCCACCAGGAGGAATCCGGAGGCCACACTCCGTCGGGGTGTCCGAAAGACCACTGTGGGTTACCTTGACGATGAGAATCCCGTCAAGTGATGGCTATGTTGAATGGTGATGGGTGGGACTCATTACATGTTCATTTCATACAAAGCATGTTTTTATGGAATTTTGTCTCACATGTATTATTATTATGTATATGCATGTTTTATATGCTAACATGTGGTAGCCCTGATTCGGGAACCTACTGGGTGCGTTGATCTAACGCCCTAATTCTATCCTCAGAGGAGATTGCAGGTACAAGCAAGGGGAAAGGAAAGGTCATTGACCAGGAGGGGAGCTGAGCCTAAGTGCTTTAATGATGGATTTGGATTACGTTATATTACTGTCATTTGAATACTATTGTTGGACATGTAATAATTCGTTATTTGCTATGGTTTGATTAGGATAATAACCTGTGGATGGTTGATCTATGTTATTTAATATTTAAGACTGTTACTTGCTATCTCGTCTTTCTATTCCGCAATTATCTAGATTATTCCGCATGTTGATGTTAGTTCCATGTGTGATTCACTATCATGGTCTATTCCATGTACACATGGGTGGCCAGTTAAGGTTCAGACTTGGGTAGTCTGAACTTAACTCGCGTCGTGACGCCGCCGGCTCTCTTCCGATGTTTATTTAAAAAAAAAAAATTAGACTCTGAAATTCTCGGAAAGGGCGGGGTGTTACAAAAGTGGAGGAGATATGGGCTAAGATGTCTACTGGTGAGGTTATACCAAAATGGGAGTTACGACCAGGACAGGGTCTTGTATTCTGAGGTAGGACATATGTGCCTAAGAGCTGCAAAAGAGAGTTATTGATCCAGGCACCCCAAACCAAACTCTCTATTCATATGAGCAGCACCAAGATGTATCATGATCTGAAGAGACACTACTGGTGGCATGGACTCAAAAGAGATGTGGCATAGTTTGTTGCTCACTGCCTAACTTGTCAGCAGGTTAAGACTGAACATCAGAAGCCACCACGTTTACTCAAACCCTTACCCGTGCCGGAGTGGAAATGGGAACATATCTCCATGGATTTTGTGACGGGGTTGCGAAGGTCATCAAAAGACAACGATGCAATATGGGTCATGGTAGATCGATTGACCAAGTTTGCCCACTTCCTCCCCATCAAGATGACAGATTCCTTTGAGACTTTGGGTCGACAGTACATCAGGGATATCATCAGACTACATGGCATTCCCCGGACTATTGTGTCGGACAGAGATGGCCGATTCACCGGTAGGGTGTGGCAGAGCATGCAGTCGGCTATGGGGACAGACTTATTGACTAGCACAACGTTCCATCCACAGACTGATGGACAGTCAGAGAAGACGATACAGAGATTGGAGGATGTGCTGAGAGCATGTATGTTAGACTTCAAGGGTGGATGGGAGGATCACTTACTGCTGGTGGAGTTCTCTTACAACAACAGTTACCAGGCAAGCCTCTAGATGGCTCCATTCGAGGCTTTGTATGGTAGACCATGTAGATCACTAGTGTGTTGGGTAGAGGTCAGTGAACCTGCACTTATTGGACCCTTGCTAGTTGCAGAGACCACGAAGCAGATTAAGTTGATACGACAACACCTACTTATTGCACAGATTCGTCAGAAGAGCTACGCTGACAAGAAGAGGAGGTTCCTTGAGTTTGAAGTGGACTTAGTGTTCTTAAAAGTCTTGCCACGTAAGGGACACATGCTATTCGGGAGGAAAGGGAAACTGTCTCCAAGATTTGTGGGGCCATTTCCAATCCTAAAGAGGGTGGGGGAGGTGGCTTATCAATTGGCACTTCCTCCACCGTTGTCATCTTTGCACGATGTATTCCATGTTTCTATGTTGAGGAAATACAACCCTGACCCTTAACACTTGTTGAACGTGCAAGATGTTGATGTGCAAAGCGACGTAACTTATGTGGAGAAGCCGGTCAGAGTGATCGGGAAGGAACAGAGAGTGATACGAAACCGAGCCATTCAGTTAGTCAAGGTGGTATGGGATCGACATGGTAATGAGGAAGCCACCTGGAAACTTGAATCAGAAATGAGAATAGCTCATCCTGAGCTTTTGGTATAAGTTATTTGGAACGCTACTTCACTTGATTTTCGGGACGAAAATTTCAAAAGAGGGTAATATTGTAATAGCCCGGATTTTCAATCAATAATCATATTGGCTATTATCTATTTTAATTGTTAAAAAATAATAATTATAGATGAAATGGATATTAGATGGATAAGAATTGGGGCAATAGTCCAAGTATGGTCCAATGGATCATGGATAGGTAAATGTGGTCAATTAGGTCAAATGCCCAATTGGGACCCAATGGGTCAAGATGAATTGATGATTAGGGTAAATGGGTAAGGAATGGATTTAATCGGGTCATGGACCCAATCAAGATCTAAAGGCATGGGACCCACCTCATCAAGCGAAGTGGCGTGTGGACTAAGGCACATGTGGGGCCGGTCACCATGGTTGACTTGGTCAACCTTGGGTGAGTTCATGGGTGAATTAAAGAGGATCAAGTGAAGTGAGTTGAGTTAAATTATTTAATTAAAATCACCTGTATTAGATGGAAATAAATCCAAGTGCTTGAGTTAGGAGATTGAGTTTCATTTAAGTAAGGTGAGTTGAATGGGTGGTCAGTCACTTGGAAGTTGAAGAGATTAAGTGAGTCAAAGGGGAGGTGGAGGGTTTCCATCTCAATGGAAACCCTAGGCACAAAAACGTTGGAGAGGGTGTGTGTGCCAAGTGTAAGGCATGTGTCCTCTTGGCTAGCCAAGTGACACATGGGGAAGACTCCACATTAATGAGGGCAGTTGGGAGGTGAGGTCTTATCCCAGAAACCCTTAAGACAAGATGGAACGGGCTCATCTTAACCCTCCCTTGGCCGATCCACCATGAGACAAAAAAGAATTAGAGAGTGTTCCATCTTTTGAAAGTTTCGTCTCGAAAATCGAGGAAAGTAGGGTTTCAAATAACTTATATAAAAACTCAAGATGATCTGCCCTCATTTATGATTCGAGTTCCCAGGTGGCTTCCTCATTTCCATGTCGATCCCATACCACCTTGACAAACTGAATGATGCGGTTCCGTAGCACTCTGTTCTTTCCCGATCACTCTGACCGGCTTTTCCACATAGGTCACGTCGCTTTGCACATCAACATCTTACACGTTCAACACGTGTGAAGGATCGGGGTTGTATTTCCTCAACATGGACACATGGAACACATCGTGCAAAGATGACAACTGTGGAGGAAGTGCCAATTAATAAGCCACCTCCTCCACCCTCTTTAGGATTAGAAACGGCCCCACAAATCTGGGTGATAGTTTCCCCTTCTTTCCAAATCCAATGTGTCCCTTCCGTGGTGAGACTTTTAAGAACACTAAGTCTCCCACCTCAAACTCAAGGAACCTCCTCGTCTTATCATTGTAGTTCTTCTGACGACTCTGTGCAGTAAGTAGGCGTTGTCGTATCAACTTAATCAGTACCGTAGTCTCTACAACTAGCTCGGGTCCAATAAGTGCAGGCTCACCGGCCTCTGTCTAGCACACCGGTGATCTACATGGCCTACCATACAAGGCCTCGAATGGAGCCATCTGGAGGCTTGCCTGGTAACTGTTGTTATAAGAGAACTCCACCAGCGGCAAGTGATCCACCCATCCACCCTTGAAGTCTAGCACACATGCTCTCAGCATATCCTCCAATGTCTGTATCGTCCTCTCCGATTGTCCATCAGACTGTGGATGGAATGTTGTGCTATTCAATAAGTCTGTCCCCATAGCCGACTGCATGCTCTACCACACTTTGTCGGTGAATCTGCCATCTCTGTAGGACACAATAGTCCGAGGAATACCATGTAGTCTGATGATATCCCTGACGCACCGTCGACCCAAAGTCTCAGATGAATCTGTCATCTTGATGGGAAGAAAGTGTGCGGACTCGGTCAATTGATCTACCACGACCTATATTGCATTGTTGCCCTTTGATGACCTTGGCAACCCTATCACAAAATCAATGGAGATGTGTTCCCATTTCCACTTCGGCACTAGTAAGGGTTTGAATAAACCCTGTGGCTTCTAATTGTAACACCTCGATTTCTCAATGATGTGGATAATTACGAAAATGCCCCCGGATTGGTAAATTTAATGGTTGTGATGTTGAATAAGGAAATAGTAGGGCCCATTGCTCAAACTAAGATCCTATGAACATATTATAAGGGTCAAATTATAATGGATGGGTAATGTACATTAAATTGGGTCAAAATAGTTAATTGGGTCAAAGATTTCTCAATGAAGTGGAACATTACGAAAATGACTCTGAGTTGTTAAATTAATTATTTGGTGATGTCAAATAAGGAAATGGTGGGGCTCATTGCTCAAATTAAGGTCATATGAGCACATTATAAATATCAAATTTGATGGGTTGGGTAATGAACATCAATTGGGTCGAAAATGGTTAAATGGGTCAAATGGCTCAATTGGACCCAATGGGTCAAAATGGATGATTTTACCATTATGTAAGCTCAAATTAAATGGAGTCAAGCTGAGCTGATAGGAAATCAGTTATAGCAAAAATGGGTAGGCTTGATCCACATGTAAAAACCAATTGCAAATGACCAAAATACCATAATTGGGTCATGGAGTCAAAAACGGGTCAAGGAGCTAAAAGTGGACCCAACGGGTCGAGCTGACTATTGTTGACCGTGTGGACCCTCAAGGGAGCTAAAATATGAGTTAAATCAGTTGAGTGGGACTGAATTGAGTTAGAATTAAATCAAGTGGTGAGTCAACTCATGTGCATTAAATGAAATGCATTAAGTATGTGAGTTGGGTGAGTTGAGATGGAAATTTAAATGACCTTGAGTTCAAGTGAGTCAAAATGGAAATTAAAGGGGCTGTAAATCAGTGAGTTTAATGGGAATTTGAAAAGGTAGCTTAGTCTCAAACCAACCAAAACAAGTCCCACACGTTGGGGACTTGTTTTGGTGAGTTCCATGGTGAGTGATTAATGTAAATGGTGGGTTTGAGATGGGTTGTATGGAAAGCTGAATGGCTGCATGGGTAGGTGCCAACGGGTACCTTGGATGGCACCCAATGCCCATCGTTTTGTGCATGAATTGATGAGAAGTGGAGGGGTTATGATGGCTGAAATACAAAAGCAATGAACACCAAGGTTAGCCGACTTTTGTCATTGCAAACCCAAGTTTTCCCATCTCTTTCTCCCTCTCTCCAATTGGTGTTCTTGGCTGGAACAGCAGAGGCTTTTGGCACCAATTGTTCAAGCTTAAACCAGCAAGGAATTAAGGAAGAAAGGAAGAAATAAAAGATAGGAAGCAAGGATCAAAAGTCAAGAAGAAAGGCTTGGAAAATTGGTAAGTATTTCCATTGAGTTTTGTTGAAAAAACATGGAACAAATGGGGTGTGGATTGGGCCATGATCATGGCCGAATACACCAATGATTAACCTTGATTAATGGAGGTTTAGAAATGGTTAAGATGACCATTGGGTTCGGCCACCATGAAGGGCCGAACCCCATGTGCAAGATTGCTTGTTTTTCATGTTTTGGAAACATGAAAACCATGGGTTTATGGACTGATTTTTGGGTTTTTATTTGAGAATCAAATACATGATATAGAAAGGATTATAAACCTGGATCTGAATGTCAGAAAAGGCTGAAGTTTATATGGTCTAAATCAGTGGATTAAAAGATGGAAATGGACCATTGGGTTCGGCCACTTTGCATGGCCGAACCCCATGGAAACAAGTGGTTATTTTTGATAGTTTTTGGAAATTAAAACCATATAATTTGGGACTGATATTAGATGTTATTGTTAGATTTAAAATGCATGTTTTAAGGAGGTTAAAACATGGAGTGGGATGTTTGTTTCAGACCCAAGATAAAGTGTTAAATGTTCAAAACCAAAGGTCATGGTGTTTGGCCAATGAGCATGGCCGAACCCTATGAAATTGGGCTAATTATTCGATGATGTTTGATTAGTAAAACTTGGTAATAATATGCTGTTAATTTCATGATGATTGGAGGTTTAAAAATAGTAAGAATAACCATTGGGTTAGGCCACCATGGAGGGCCGAACCCCATGTAAAATATTGTGGGTTTTCATGTTGGGAAACATGGAAACCATGGACCTTTATAGACTGTTTTTGTATGAAGTTAATTAGATGGTTTCTAAGAGGTTTAAAGGCAGCAATATAATACTGATATTGCATGTTTAAATAATGCCTAAAGCATGTGTGAAAGATCAAAACATGAGCATAGCGTTCGGCCACATTGGATGGCCGAACCCAATAAAAATGCTTGATAAGTTGGTATGGTTTTGGAGAGATAAAACCATACCAAATGGTGGAGATTTTTATGTGATAAGGTTACTGATTTTGGGTTGGCCATAGGATGGCTAACCTATGGGTTTAACATGGCTAAGGGGTAGAGCCAATTAGTATTTAAATAAAGGACATTATTGAGCAAAGAACCATAAGGGTTCGGCCATGAGTATGGCCGAACCCCATGGACTGTTTTCATGGGTCATTTTATGGATGCGTATGTGATCTAAGATGGAATTATGTTTACTGAGTTGGTCGGCCAAAACATGGCTTAACCATGTTAAGGTTGTGGGTAAGTTGTAGAGTGTAATCAAGGTATTGGTAGCAATGGTATGTTTGTAAATAAGGGTCACAATCATGAATTGGTATTTGTGGACTTAGACTCAAAAATGGGAATCAAATAAAGTAAGGGATTAAAGTTGGCCCATGATTTATGTGAATAAGGTGACGGATCTCTGTGACGGTGCACGACTCCGAGCGGTGACCGGATAAAGCCTAAGAAAGAACGAACGCTGAAGTGATTCTTCAGTAGGTTTCCTACCTACTTGTAACCACAGTTTTACCCCAGTTTTCTTATGAGACTCTTGTTTTATTTTATGTGTTTCAAATGATATATTATGCATTAACAAATGGCATACAGGCATTGGCATCTCATGCATAGACATGGGATTATGAATGAGGTTCTACAGTGTTGCAATTTATGGGTTACGTCCTGCCTCGGTGGTGCAAGTCACACCAGGAGGAGTAACATGATGGTGGCTATGAATGTACATGATGGGGGTTGTTCATTGCATGTGCATACATCATAGCATTGTTTTACCTATTTTTGATGATCATGTAATATGATATATATGCATGTTTTATATGCTAACATGTGGTAGCCCTGATTCGGGAACCTACTGGGCGCGTTGATCTAACGCCCTAATTCTATCCTCAGAGGAGAATGCAGGTACAAGTAAAGGGAAAAAGAAGGTCGTTGACCGGGAGGGCAGCCAAGCCTAAGCGCTTGAATGTTGGACTGGACTTCTTTTTATTACTGTCATTTGAACTATATTTTGATGGACATGTAATAAGTTGATACTTGCTATGGTTTGATTAGGTTAATAACTATGGATGGTTGATTTATGTTAATTAATGTTTTGAGACTGGTACTTGCTATCTAGTCTTTCTATTCCGCAGTTAATCTAGGTTATTCCGTATGTTGATGTTAGTTCCGTGTGTGATTCATTACCATGGTCTATTCCATGTACACATGGGTGGCCAGTTAAGGTTCAGACTTGAGTAGTTTGAACTTAACTCGCGTCGTGACGTCGCCCGCTCTCTTCCAATGTTTTATTATTATTTTTTAAAAAAAAATTAGACTCTAAAATTCTCGGAAAGGGCGGGGCGTTACACTAATTTTCTGTCTTAACCAACTGACAAGTTAGGCAGTGAGCAACAAACTCTGCCACATCTCTTTTGAGTCCATGCCACAATAATGCCTCTTCAGATCATGATGCATCTTGGTGCTGCGCGGGTGAATAGAGAGTTTGGTTTGGTGTGCCTCGATTAATAACTCTCTTCTGCAGCTCTTAGGCACATATGTCCAACCTCAGAATACAAGACCCTGTCCCGGTCGTAACTCCCATTCCGGTATAACCTCACCAATACTCATCTTAGCCCATATCTCCTCCACTTCCAGATCTGTCCGTTGCTTTAATCTTGGAGACCATGTTCGACCGTATGATCAGATTATACATATTCCCATGGTTCTTGATATACAAGTTGAATTCTTGAATGGTATTCAACATCTCCCATTCCTTCCTGATCAAACTGTTCACTGTTGCATGTGACATGCGACTGAGGGCATCCTCCACTTTGTTCGCCTTGGCAGGATGATATCGAAGCATAAACTCATAATCTTGTATATATTCCATCCATATGCGCTGCCTCATGTTAAGTTCCTTCTGATCAAACAAGTATTTCAGGCTTTTGTGATCTGAAAACCCCTCAAACTTCTCCCCATAAAGATAGTGTCTCCCATTTTTTAGAGCGAAGACCACTGCTGCTAACTCCAGATCATGCGTGGGGTAGTGGCTGTAACGGCCCGGAATTTGTAAATTAATATAAAGGTGGATATTATTTATTTTAATGATGGGAATTGGGAAAATTGATGGAATAAATGGTAAATGGACCAAAATTTGGACAAGGGCCCAAGTAGGGCCCAATAGACTATGGATTGGATTTAAATTCATTTAAGGGGTCAATAATGGTCAAATTGGGTCCAATACCCATTTGAGACCCAATGGGTCAAGATAATGTATGCTCTAAGATAAATGGGTAAGGATAAATGTAATTGGGCCATGGGCCCAATGGTGATACAACTAGTGGGAATGGGCTTAATGAAATTTAAATCACCTAAGTTAGTGATAAATTGACCAAGGTGACATGGTACAATGGGACCCACCTCCACCTCACCAGGTGAGGTGGCGTGTGGACCAAGAATTGCTGGGGCCGGCCACCATGGTTGACTTGGTCAACCATGGGTGGATTTCATAGAGGGAATTTAATGGAATTAAATTAGGTGAGAATTAATTAACTTAACCTAATGATCAAATTAATTAAATTAACTAAACTAATCTAATCATGGTCAAAGGGGTCAAAAGAGGGGAGACCAAAACAATCCTATCTTCAAACACCAAAAACGTTGGGACTTGATGGTGGTTGGGTCATAAAGCATAAAGCATGATAAAGATCTTGTGTGGTTGGTGGGAAATAAATGGTAAAGTGTAGCTTAAGATAAGCCTCATTTCTTTTCCCCATCTCTTATCCTCTCCTCATTTTACTCTCCCCATTTTTCACTCTACCATTGCCGTCCTACATCCAAGGAAAAGAGAAGAAGAAAACCGAGGAGAAAAGAAGAAGTGAAGAAGAGAAGAAAGGACTAAGCTTGGGCCCTCCACCTCAAGGCCAAGGAAGCTAGACATCTCTTTATCCTCTTCTCCCTTCTCTCTCAAATCAAACCCTACCATGGCCGAACCCAAGCTTGGGGGTTTTCACCATTGATCAAGCATTTTAGCCAACCAACAGAGGAGAAAGAGAAGAAAGAAGGTTAAGGAAGCCGACGGGAGTAACGAAAGTTGGAGGAGTCGTCGAATCGTAAGTATTTTTCTAAACAACAGATTAAATTTTTCTTAGGTTTTAAGAGGATATGAAATCCATTTTTTTTGGATTTAGAGGTGGCCAAAACATCATGGCCTTGGATCTCAAATCCATTTCATGGAAGGATGAATAAATGGACAAAATGGAAAGAAAAATTAGGTTAAGGAAAATAAATGGATTAAGGACATTATGTAATTAAATTAATTAAACATGGGTATATGTGGATTTTTGAAGGATGCATTAAGGATTTTATGTATTAAAAATGTACTTAAGCATGGTAGGTGATTGATTTAATTCTTAGGGTTTATAAGAATGGAATCCGTGGAGGATGAGTTAGGGTTTTAAGATTTTAAATGATTAAATGTAGTAATTTTTTAAAGGATTTTAAATAAGGAAAATGCATTAAAATGCAAAGGGGTTTTATGGCCTTGAAAGGCATAGATGGGAATGAAGCATGAACCATGGGTTCGGCCATGGTGTATGGCCGAACCCTAGGTTATTGTGTTGTGAATTTAAATGGGTTTGGAAGGATGGAAGATGTGGATTGATGATGGATGTAAAAGGGATGGAAAAAATAAATGGGGAATGTTGGTGGTGTTGATGGACCAATGTAAACCTAATGTTGATAGTTGTAATGGGAATGTGGCTAAGTTAATGGACTTAAATGTGATTAAAGAATGATGAATTAAATGTATGGTTTAGGTTCTCTCAATGGAGGGACTTGTGATGAATCTAAAGTGTAACCAAGGATCAAGGAAAAAATGGGGATTTGGTTAAGTTGAAAGGGCTGATTTTTAATGAACCCATGACCCATTGTTATGAGCTACTTAATGGTCTAAGTATGGGGTTATATATTTATGTTTTAAATAAATGGAGGTTAGGTTAATTAAATGGTTAATTGCTAATGTTCTTATGTCATGGTTAATGAGACATCAATGGACCCATTTTTGTGAACCAATGGATAGGCTAAGATTAAAGTCTATGGATAAGCTTTAGCTAATGGGGATTAGGTTAAGATATGGTTGTATCTCATGATTGGTGAGTGTATGGATCAATTATGAATAAAGGGAATGAGTGGATAATGGACTCATTGTGGGTTAAATGCATGATGTAAACCCCATGCAAAGATTTGATAAATTGGGTATTTTGAACCCATGATCCATTAACCATTTAAAGGGTTAAGTATGGGGTTTTGTATGGGTTTAAAGGAATAAGGGTTAGGTTAATAAAAGGACTAATTTTATGATCACATGATATGGTTGCTGGGTCATTAACGGACCTAAGTTATGGATCATTAATGGGTCTAAGTTATGGATCCATTATAGACCATAATGTATATGGAAGAGGGAATGAATTATCCATGGAAGGGTAATGGCAAAACCGTAAATATTGGCCAAAATGAGGAAAACCCACTAAGACATGATGTATGGGCTTAGAAATGGTTAAAACATGGACTAATTGTTAATATGTAATAAGGTACCAGACATCGCAAGCGGTACGCGGATCGGCAACCGGGTCTATCGGGCGGAAACGAAAGAAAGAACGCTAGTCGGTATTTGGTAGGATTCGTACCTTTTTGTAAGCCATGGATTGAGTGATGGTTTCTTTGAATTAGTTTGGAAATTATATGGTTTGTTCTAAGATGGGTTTTGGATTTAGTATCATGTGATGTTTTCCTCTAATTTATTTTGGTAATCATGTGGTTGTTTTTAAGATGGGTTTTGGATTTTGGTATTATGTGATGGGTTTCCTTTGATTTATTTTGATAATCATGGCATTGTTTTAAGATGGGTTTTATGACTATGAGTTACATATATTACATGGCATATGGCATCTACATCTCATGCACGGCATGGGAGGCATATGACAGGGGAAGGATGAAATGAAACTGGAGTCCATGCTCCGTCGGGGCGACCGATAAACAAGAATGGGGATATTTCATATATGTATTATTATACTTTGATGAGGCTTTGCCATCAAAGGGGACCTTTGTAATTATGATACTTTGATGATGGTTTTCCATCAAGGGGGATGCCTAGTGTGGATCGCATCTTGATGAGGCTTTTCCATCAAGAGGGTCATGGCACGATGATGGTATGGATTTTATTTGGAACATTATGTATGGTTGAAAAAGGGACATTGTACAATGATGATGAGATTGATGGGTGGGATTCATGACATAGAACACCCATTGCATGACATCGCTCAAAGTGCATGGTTTTATTATAATATTATCTATATGCTTTGTTATCACTAATCCATGTGTTAGCCCTACTCGGAGTCCTACTGGGCGCGTTGTCTAACGCCCTACTTCTACCCTAGCTGATGACACAGGAGATACCGGAAGAGAAAGGCGAGACGGGAACCCAGCTGAGGAGATTGGGAAGACGGGCTAGATAGTTTACTAATGTTTACTTTGGATAATGTAATTTGAAGTAGCTCAACTTGTCGGAAATGTAATAATTTAGATTACTTGCTATGTTTTGAAAATTACTTTGGACATTATGATTTTGAGGATGTTTGGTGATTGAATGAATGTAACTTCCCTGCTATCTAAGAATTTGTAGGTTAGACTCTATTATAATTTTCCGCACTTCGTTTAAATGTTCCCCGATGCTTACTTCTACGTGTGAACCATTCTACGTGGACTTCGTTCCACGCACATGTAGGGTTGGCCAGTTAAGGGCCGGGCTATAGAAGCTCGGACTTAACTCGCGTCGTGACATCCGTGCCCTTTGTCACTCTTCTTCAAAAAAAAATATATATATAGACTCTGATTTCGGTGAAAAGGGGCGGGCGTTACAGTGGCGTTCATGAATTTTCAATTGTCTTGAAGCATAAGCCACCACACATTGACTTTGGGTGAGAGAACACCCAAGTCCTTCTCCTGAAGCATCACAATATACTTCATAACCTTTGCCCCTTTCTGGTAAAATCAGAATAGGAGCGGTTGTAAGCCTCTCCTTCAGTTCCTCGAATCTCCTGTTGCATACATTCAACCACTCAAATTTGACTCCTTTCTGAGTGAGTCGAGTAAGTGGAGATGCAATCTTGGAGAAGTCCATGATAAACTTCTTATAGTAACCGGCCAATCCCAGAAAGCTACGGATCTCGATCACATTCTTCGGTGCTTTCCATTCTCTCACTGTAACCACCTTAGCTGGGTCCACGGCTATAGCTTCCGCTGATATAATGTGCCCCAAGAAGTTAACCTCGGATAGCTAGTATTCACACTTGCTGGCTTTGGCATACAACTGATGCTTCTTTAGGGTATCCAGGACTATCCGCAAGTGCTTAGTATATTCCTCCTGACTTTTGGAATAGATCAGGATGTCGTCAATAAATACAATTACAAATTGGTCCAAGAAAGGACAGAAGATCCTGTTCATCAGATCCATGAACACAGCCGGTTCATTGGTAAGTCCAAACGCATGACCATATACTCAAATAGACCATACTACATCCTGAAAATTGTCTTTTCTATGTCCTCTTCCCTAACCCGGATTTAATGGTAGCTGGACATCAGATCAATCTTGTAGAAATGACTGGAACCCCTGAGTTGATCAAAAAGATCATTTATCCTGGGTAGAGGGTACTTGTTTTTTACTGTCAGTTTGTTCAATTTTCTGTAATCTACACACATCCAAAGTGTACCATCCTTCTTCTTCAAAAATAATACCGGGGCTCCCCAAGATGATGTGTTGTTTCGAATGAATCCCAATCTAAGCAGTTCATCAATCTGCTTCTTCAACTCGGACATCTCGGCTGGTGCCATCCGGTAATGTGGAAATAACACTGGAGTAGTACCAGGATACAGCTTGATCTCAAAATCAATCTCCCTTTTGGGTGGCAAGCTAGGGAGCTCTGTTGGGAATACCTCCGCGTAGTCTTTCACTACCACCGGAAGTTCAGCCACTAGTGCCTTATCTAATCTTATGTTGTTTAATACCAGGTGGTTCAACTCTTCATGCAGTCTTCTGCTCATAGGGATGTTCTGTTTGTCAGCATGCACCACATATCGTTTTCCCACGGGTGACCAAAATATCACCCTGTGGAGATGGCAATCAATGTTGGCCTAAAAGCTAGTCAACAAGTCCATGCCAAAGATGATGTCACACTCAGTCATTTCGAGTACCAGATAGTTGAACTCAAATTGGAATCCAATGAGTTCAGTGTTTACTGCCGTGCATATAAGTCCCAATGACGTGTCTCCGACGGGAGATACAATAGTAAGTGATGTGGACAATTTTTGTACTAAGGTGCCCGTAGCAGATATAAATGCAGTAGATACAAATGAGTGGAATGCTCTAGAATCAGATAATGCGAATGCATAGGAACTATCGACTACTGCCATACCTTGAATCATGAAAGGATCCACCGCCTCTGGGGAGGAGCTAAGGTATACAGCCGTCCAGATCCTGTCGAGTTAGGTGCCTGTCCCGTCTAGTTGTGTACCCTGGTTCCTCGTGAATAAGCTGATCAGGCTGGAGGGCGAAAGGAACCCCTGGTGTGAAAGGGTCTGCTGTTCTGTGGGCATTCCCTCTTGAAATGGCCCTGCTGGCCACACTGGTACCAGGTGCTCATACCTTTGGGGACTTGGGAGACTGATACTGATGGGGAGGGCTGATTGGGATGAAAGCGTCCAGTTGACCCAGTGGAAGGTGAAGGTCTCCCAAGGTTTGGTCAGAACCTCTTCTTGGGACGAAAGGTACTTCCCCCGCTCTGGCCTCACGGTTGTCCACAAACCGCACTGTCTCTGTCTTCTCCTGCTCTGATATGGTGGCTCTACTGACCACCTCCGCCAGTGTAGGTGCCTTAAAGATAGTCACCTTGGCCCTGATGCTCGGTCGAAGGCCCCACTCAAATTTTCGAGCCCCTCAGTACTCTGTGTCCACCATATATAAGGCATAACAAAATAGGCGGAGGAACTCCTGATAGTACTCCGCCACAGTCATGGTGCCTTGTACCAAAGATAGGAAAGCTTGGGTGTGGCGCTCCTTCTCATCCTCTGGAAAGTAGTGGTCCAGAAGCATAGCCGAGAACTGCTCCCATACATCTTGGCCAAACCTCACTTATGTACTTAGGTCCCCTCTTTCATCTCTTGATTGTTACACTTATTCACAAAATTGCCATTGCTACCAATAAATAATTTTATCATGCACTAACTTTAAAACCACCAACTATTTCTATGAAATTGATTCATAACACCCTAACCATGGTCCATGGGGTTCGGTCATACGTATGGCCGAACCCTATGGCTTTCACATTTGAATCTCTTTGTCATAACTTAGCCATAGAACACCATGGTTCAACCATGAAATGGCCGACCCATGCCTTGTCCAAATGTTCACTTAGAACCCTTTTTTTTTAAACCCTTCAAATTGTTCCATGATATTCAAGTTTGAAGCCCTTTAATTCAACAAAACAGTCCATAAATCTCACCATCCTTTCCATCCTTTAAATCCATATAAAATGGTCCATGGGGTTCGGCCATACCCATGGCCGAACCCTATGGTTCACTTGGTTCAATACTCTCCATGATTACTCATGGTTTTGACATGCTATTTCAACCATGATCAACACATGGTTCAGCCATATATTGGCCGACCTAATATATACACTTTATCTTCATTTTTAAACACCTTATCTCCATTTAAATAACATAACAACTCTCCACCATTGGTATGGTTTTTATCTCTCCAAAAACCATACCAAAATATCAAACACATTCATAGGGTTCGGCCATCCAAGGTGGCCGAAACCTATGCCCATGATTTGGACCTTTTTAGCTTACATCTTATGTCCATTAAAACATGTACAATCTCCATGGTTTTTGCACGGTTTTTAGCCTTCAAAACCATCAATCTAACCAAATAATTTCATGGGGTTCGGCCATCCAAGGTGGCCGAACCCAATGATCCATTTTATCATTTTTTTTTACCACCATTACCCAAGGTTTAAACCTTGATGCATTCGGCCTTACCCATGACCCAAAACATGTTCCATTTGTCCCATCTTATTAAACAAAATTCAATGGAAATACTTACCAAATTCCTTTGTTTCTCTCTTGCCTTTCATCTTTACTTCCTTCCCTTTTGTTTCCTTTCTTCTTCCTTAGTCCCTAGCCGGATGTATGCTTGATCAATTGGTGAAGACACCACTAGCTGGTTCGGCCAAGGAAGGGTGTTCTTGAGAGAGGGAGAGAGATGAGCATCCTAAGGTTTTGCAATGACCAATTCGGCCAAGCGATGGTGTGTTGCTTATGTTAAACAACCCCATATCACCCATTTAATCCTTATTAAATCTTGCTCATACCAATTAGACACTTGCTGCCAACCAATGCACCCATTGGCATCCCAACGTTGGAGGCTTGCATTTCCATATGAGATGGAAACCCCTCCATATTCCCATGAGATTTTTATCTCATTCCATTCAATTCCATTTAACCATGTACATGGAGATTACCATTACAAGTCCCCAACGTGTGGGACTTATTTTGGTTTGTTTGAGACCAAAGCACCTCCTCATATTCCATTTGACTCAATGGAAATAAGACCTCTTTGATTTCCATTTTAACTCACCTAACTCAATGGCTTAACTCACCACATTAAATGTTTTCATTTAATACACTTGAGTCCACTCAACCATTTAATTTAAATGCAACTCATTCCAGCCCCAACTCAACCTGATTTGACTCACAATTGAGCTCACTCAAGGGTCCACATGGTCAACCATGGTCAACATGGTCAACCCGACCCATTCGGTCCCCATTTAGCCCATTGACCCAATTGGCGCCATGACCCAATTGTGGGTGGTTTAGCCATTTTAAATGTGGTTTTCATGTGCGCATCAGGCCTACCCATTTATGCTCCACTTAATTCCAATCAGATCAACTTAACGCCATTTAATTTGGGCTCAACCAATGGTCAAACAAGTCCATTACGACCCATTGGTCCCAATTGGATCCTTTGACCCAATTAACCATATTGACCCAATTTGATGTTCCTTACCCATTCATGATAAATTGACCCTTATACTATGTTCATAAGGTCATAATTTGAACAATGGGCCCCACCATTTTCTCATTTACAATCACATCTAATAAATTTACCAATCCAGTGGATTTTCGTAAATATTCATATCTTTGAAAAATCGGGGTGTTACAATTATTAAATAACAAGGAAGTACATCACTTAATGATAATTACCATAAATTAAAATGTCCAAATAAAAGTCCAAACCATAGCAAATAGTCTAAATTATTACAGTCACAACAAGCTAATTACTCAAATTACATTGTCCATAAATAAACTTAAATAAAATAGATCTAGCTCATCCAAGCTCCTAAGCTTGGCTCCGATCGCGTCCTTCATTCCGTCCATTTCCTGTGTCATCATCTAAGGTAGAAGTAGGGCGTTAGACAACGCTCCCAGTAGGTACTCCGAGTAGGGTCAACACATGGATTAGTATAAACAAAAACACATAGATATAAATAATATCAAAACCATGCAAGTCAAGGCCATGCCATGGGTGTCATATGCCATGAGTCCCACCCATCATCCATATCACAATCACATAATATTCCTCTTGATGGAAAATCCTCATCAAGGTATTGTCATGACTCCCCGCGAATGCCTTATTGGTCTCCTCGAGCGGAGCGTTGACACCGGTTACATTTTAAACATAGTATCCCTCTTGATGGATAATCCACATCGAGGTATCCCCATGAATGTCTTATCAGACGCCCCGAACGGAACGTGGATTCCGGTTACAATTCAATCATTCATCCTTTGGAATCAGTGTAGATTCTTCCCCACGATTATTTATCGGAAATCCAAATGGAGCGTGGACTCCCCTCATTTGATCCCTCCCATGCCATGCATGAGATGCAAGTGCAAACATGCTATGTGATAATAATAAACATCATAGCTTTAAAATCCCATCATTAAGATATATCATTTGATACCGAAATAATTCAAGTAAAAACATCTTATATACATATTCCATAGTTTCAATGAGGTAGGAATCCTACCAACGTCCAAATACCGGGTCCTTGTGTTTCCATCCAAAAATCGATCACTGATCGCGTCAAGCCGATCGTACACCGCGTGTGAAATCCCGTTGCCTTATTACATATAAATAAATCAACCCAATTATTCATTTGATTTCCAACCATGTTTAAGTCCACAAAATGCGTTAGTGAGGTTCAGCCATACAACATGGCCGAACCTCACTCTCTTGGTTTTGGGCCCTCTTTTTAGTCCTTGTTATTTTAACCAATGGTCAACCATTATTCATTCTATTATTTCTTAAATCAACATCCCCATAGTTAATCATTTACTTGAAAAAAACAGCCTAGATCTATAAAGATATTGTAACGCCCCGCCCTTTCCGAGATTCAGAGTCTAATTTTTTTTTTAATAAATTAAAGCTGGAATAAGACGGACGATGTCACGATGCGACCTAAGTTCGGACTTCCAAAGTCCGACCCTTAACTGGCCAACCATGTGTGCATGGTCTAAACCATGATAAACAACATACACATGGAACTAAACAAGTCATGCGGACTAATACTAGACAAGTTGCGGAACTAACTGATTGCAGAATTATACTGAATAGATAGAAAGTACAAGTCATCCATTAAAACTACTTAAATCAGATATCCGTTATCAGAACTATAAACAAACCATAGTAAAGTTACTAGCTATTACATGTCCATATAAATGTATCCAAACAACAGTAAACAGAAACCCAGTCCAACACCCAAGCACTTAAGCTTGGCTTTCCTCGTGGTCCTCGACCTTCTCTTTTCCTTTCCCTTTTCCTGCATTATCCTCTAAGGATAGAAATAGGGCGTTAGATCAACGCGCCCAGTAGGTTTTCCGATCAGGGCTACCACATGGTTAGTATATAAAATGCATATAACATAGTGTATGATCATTAAAAACATCTGAACTCAATGCTATGTATGTAATTGCAAATGTAATGAGTCCCACCCATCACAAAAATACATAGCTATCACTTGACGGGATTCTCACGTCAAGGTAATCCAGAGTACTCCACATTTCCTCTGAATAGAACTCTCATGTCAAGGTAATCCAGAGTACTCCACATTTCCTCTGAATAGAACTCTCATGTCAAGGTAATCCACAGTACTCCACATTTCCTCTGAATAGAACTCTCATGTCAAGGTAATCCAGAGTACTCCTCATTTCCTCTGGATAGGACTCTCATCATTAAGTTATTCCATAACCATCACCCCATGCCATGCATGAGATGTCAATGTATATATGTCATCTGTAAATATATCTCATCATTCGAAACTCATTTGAAACATAAAACAATAACAATATAACTCATAAAAACCATGATAAAACCAATTATAAAAGTGGTTACAAGTAGGTAGGAAAACTACTAAAAGTTCTTTTAAATAGTCCGCTCCTTCTTAAGCGGCACCCGTTCACGACTAGCGCGCCGTTCACGTTCCGTTACCTTGTTATGTAACAGCAAGTCAATATACCATCATTTAGATTTCCATTTACATCTAAGTCCCAAAAACCATCTTGTGGGGTTCGGCCATACCCATGGCCGAACCTCACCCACTTTGGATTTGATCCTCCTTTCTTTTGGTCAATATCATTCATCTAAACACCTTTTATTACATAATATAACTTGGTAGGGTTCGGCCATACAACATGGCCGACCCATACCACTTTGGTTTGACCCCTCTTTTAAGTCCTTTAATCCTTCTCTATCCATATTTCCATTATTACATGTATTTACAGCTTTGCCATTAGGCTTAAACCATATTTAATCTTGCTTAGAAAAACAAGATCCATAAAAACCACCTTAGTGGGGTTCGGCCATGTTGCAATCCCATTTGGATCTCTTAATCCATTCTAATCACATTCAATTGCCATTCATTTCACTTGGTGGGGTTTGGCCATACCCCATGGCCGAACCTCACCCCTTTTTGGTTTTGGTGCTCCACTTGCCATTCTTGTTGATGAACCATACAGATATCTTATTCATAAAAATAATATGATTCAGCCATACATTGGCCAATCCTACACATTAGCCTTAACTGCATTTAAATCACATAAACACCGCATAATATTGTATGGATTTTATCTCTCAAAAACCATCACAATTAACCATAAACTTGTCAACTCATTTCATGGGGTTCGGCCCTCACAAGTGGCCGAACCCTATGGCCTATGATTTGAGCCTCTTAAACATATATCTTGTGTTTAATAAAAATATCTAAAACTGTCCATCATATTGCATCGTTTTTAACTTACAAAAACCATCAACATAACCAAACTATTTCATGGGGTTCGGCCATCCAAAGTGGCCGAACCCTATGGCCCATGTTTTCTATCTTTTTGAACCTCATCATCATAATTTAAACCATTGATTAATTCGGCCATAACATATATTTTGTATCTCATTAACACATGTAAAACTCTCCATGGTTTTGCATGGTTTTTAGCCTTCAAAAACCATCAATCTAACCAACTCCTTTCATGGGGTTCGGCCATCCAAAGTGGCCGAACCCTATGCTCCATGTTTTCCATCTTTTTTAAACATCACTATGCATAATTTAAACCTTTGGTAGATTCGGCCATACCATGGCCAAATCATGTTCTATTTAACCAACTTTATTAAACCAAATTCCATGGAGTACTTACCAGTTTCCTTTGCTTTTCATCTCTCCTTTTGGTCCTTGCTTTCTTCCTTCTTGCTTCCTTAGTCCTTAGCTGATTGGAAGCTTGAAAAATGGTAAAAACACCAAAGGATAATTCGGCCAAGGAGGTAGGTTCTTGAGAGAGGGAGAGAGATGAGAATTCTTAAGATTTATTTGTGATGAATTCGGCCAAAGTATATGGTTTGTTGCTTTTGTTAAACTGCCCCAGTATCCTCTCATTAATCCTTATCAATCCTTGATCAAACCAAGGAGACATTTGGTGCCAACCAAGGCACCCCTTGGCACTCCCAACATTGGAGCTTTGTGTTTCCATCATGAGATGGAAACCCTCCAAATTCCCCATGCCATTCCATTAAATCTTTTCATGGGAAACCCACTCCACAAGTACCCAACGTGTGAGACTTGTTTTGTGGTGTTTAAGACCATGGCAACTCCTTCATCTCCCATTTGATTCAATGTAATTACAAGGTCCCTTTGGTTTCCATTTTAACTCACCCAACTCATTAGCTCAACTCACCATATTTGATGCCATTCATTTAATGCACTCGAGTCAACTCCATTACTTAATTCAAATCCAACTCATTTCAGTCCCAACTCATCCTGATTTGACTCACATGTGAGCTCACTTGAGGGTCCACACGGTCAACCATGGTCAACATGGTCAACTCGACCCATTGGGTCCCAACTTAGCTCATTGATCCACTTTGACGCCTTGACCTATTTATGGGTGGTTTACCCATTTAAATGTGATTTTCATATTTGCATCAAGCCTACCCATTTATGCTCCATTTGGTTTCAAATCAATTTAGGTTAACCATAATAAAATTGAGTTTACCCAATGGTCAAATAAGTCCCCCATGACCCATTGGGTCCCAATTGGGTCCTTTGACCCAATTAACCATTTTGACCCAATTTGATGTACATTACCCATTTATTAAATTTGATTCTTATAATATGTTCATAGGGTCTTAATTTGAATAATGGGCCCCACCATTTTCTCATTTACAATCACATCTATTAAATTTACCATTCCAATGGCATTTTCGTAAATATTCATATCATTGAGAAATTGGGGTGTTACAGATATCATCTTCATCATACACCTAGGTTCATAAAAAGTCCTTCATGGGGTTCGGCCATGTTGGTCCTTTATTTTTCCAACATCTCCCATCTTAGCCATCTTTTCATAGTTAATCACTTCATTTATTTATGCATACTTAGGTCCCAAAAATGGTCCATAAATGATTCATGGGGGTCGGCCACACAACATGGCCGAACCCATGATGTCTCATTTTCATCCACTCCTTTAAATCATTTACAAACATTAGGTCCATAAACAAAGTCCCAAAATCCATCAACATTTCTCCATGAGGTTCGGCCATACAACATGGCCGAACCCATGGTCCATGGTTCTTCATCATCTCCTCATTTTTAAACCATCATTTACAACATTTAAAATCCATTTAAAATCATTAACATTCTTCCATCATTTCATTCTTTAAAACCCATTAAAACCAATAATATTCTTCCATCATTTCATCCTTTAACACCCATTAAAACCCATAATATTCTTCCATGGGGTTCGGCCATACAACATGGCCAAACCCTATGCTTCATCATTTTCCCTTAAAAATCATGTACCCATGGTTAGATCACTTGATGGGGTTCGGCCATACAACGTGGCCGAACCTCATACAAATCCATTTTGAGTTCTCATATGGTCCACGCATAAAATCTAGGGTTTGGCCATGCAAGGTCCAAACCATGATCTTTGATCATTCTCTTTCCCTTACATTAAACATGCATGAGGTCCTTTTGCATAACAATATTAGGGTTTGGCCATGCAATGGCCGAACCATGTTCCTTGACCATTTTTTCATGCTTAAGCCATATATACATAGTGTCCTTAGTAATTCATCATTTTCATAACCTATCTTACCCATTAGGGTTTTGTACATTTTCTATCTCATTTCTTGGATGGATTTTAAATCCATGGCCCATAGTATTTTTGGCCAACTTTCCAATCCGAAATGGAATGTTCCGTTAACCTCTTTCTGCTTAATAAAATCTTGTCAAGTACTACTTACCGATTCCGCGACTCCTCCGTTTTCTTTCGTTCCACTTTGCTCCTCCGATCTTCTCCTTCATTAATCTTTTCTTTCTCCTCCTTGATCTTCGGCCAAGGGTGAGCTTGAGAGGAAGAGGGTTTAAGATAAAAACCCCAAGAGATGGTTCGGCCTAGGTAAAGGTTTGAGAGAGGGAGAGGAGGAGAGAACGGGAGAAAACTCTTAGTCTTTTTTGTTTTGTTCAATGAGAGAGGTCGGCTAAGCTTGAGAGAGGGAGAGAAGTTGAGATGGAAAAATCTAAGTGTTTCCCTTTGTTCAATGAGAGGATCGGCCAAGCTTGAGAGAGGGAGTGAGTGAGAATGAATGAGATGGAAAGCTAACCCTTTCCATCTTGTCTAGGGTTTCCTTGGGTAAGACTCCACCCTCATCAATGTGGAGTCTTCCCCATGAGTCCTTTGACCAAACAAAGGAATGCATGCCCTCCACATGGCACACACCACCCTCTCCAATGGTTTTGGCTTAGGTGTTTGCATGAGATGGAACCCCCACCTCTCCTTTGACCAACCATGAGAATGCATGCCCTCCACATGTGTTCTTTGTCTAGACAAGAGGGTAAATGCCCTCCACATGGCATACCACCCCCATCTCCAATGGTTTTGGCTTAGCTAGTGGTTTCCATGAGATGGAAACCACCTACCTCTCCTTTGACTCACTCAATCTTTTCATCTTCCGTGTGACGCACCCCCATTTGACTCACTCCATTAAAATGCAACTCAACTCCTAACTCAAGCATTAGAATTTATTTCCATCTGACTTAGGTGATTTAATTAAATAATTTAATTCAACTCACTTCACTTGATCATCTTCAATTCACCCATGAACTCACCCATGGTTGACCAAGTCAACCATGGTGGCCGGCCCCACATGTGCGTTAGTCCACACGCCACCTCACTTGATGAGGTGGAGTTGGGTCCCACTTGGTTATGCCACTTGGGTAATTCCTCATACACTTGCCACCTCACTTGATGAGGTGGAGTTGGGTCCCACTTGGTTATGCCACTTGGATAATTCCTCATACACTTGCCACCTCACTTGATGAGGTGGACCCCATGCCTTTGATCTTAATTGGGTCCATGACCCGATTAAATCCATTCCTTACCCATTTACCCTAATCATCAATCCATCTTCACCCATTGGCTCCAAATTGGGCATTTAACCCAATTGACCACATTGACCCAATTAAATAAAATTAATCCTAAGCATGGTCCCTTGGACCATACTTGGGCCATTACCCCAACTTTGATCCATCTAACATCCATTCCATCTATGAATCTTAATTTTTAACAATTAAAATAAATAATAGCCAATATATTTATTGCATTGAAAATCCGGGCTATTACAATATTACCCTCTTTTGAAATTTTCATCCCGAAAATCAAGCGAAGTAGGGTTTTAAATAACTTATACAAAAAGCTCAGGATGAGTTGTTCTTATTTCTGATTCGAGTTCCCATGTGGCTTCCTCATTTCCCTGTCGATCCCATACCACCTTGACGAACTGAATGGTGCAGTTCCGTAGCACTCTCTGTTCTTTCCCGATCACTCTGACCGGCTTTTCCACATAGGTCACGTCGCTTTGCACATCAACATCTTGCACGTTCAACACGTGTGAAGGGTCGGGATTGTATTTCCTCAACATGGACACATGGAACACATTGTGCAAAGATGACAACTGTAGAGGAAGTGCCAATTGATAGGCCACCTCTCCCACCCTCTTTAGGATTGGAAACGACCCCACAAATCTGGGCTACAATTTCCCCTTCTTTCCGAATCGCATGTGTCCCTTCCGTGGCGAGACTTTTAAGAACACTAAGTCTACCACCTCAAACTCAAGGAACCTCTTCCTCTTGTCAGCGTAGTTCTTCTGACGACTCTGTGCAGTAAGTAGGTGTTGTCGTATCAATTTAATCTGTGCCGTAGTCTCTGCAACTAGCCCGGGTCCAATAAGAGTGCAGGCTCACCGGCCTCTGTCCAGCACACCGGTGATCTACATGGCCTGCCGTACAAGGCCTAAATGGTGCCATCTTGAGGCTTGCCTTGTAACTGTTGTTATTAGAGAACTCAACCAGCGGCAAGTGGTCCTCCCATCCACCCTTCAAGTCTAGCATACATGCTCTCAGCATATCCTCCAATGTCTGTATCGTCCTCTCCGACTGTCCAATAATCCGGGGAATACCAAGTAGTCTGATGATATCCCTGATGTATCGTCGACCCAAAGTCTTAGATGAATCTATCATCATGATGGGAAGAAAGTGTGCGGACTTGGTCAATCGATCTACCACGACCCATATTGCATCGTTGCCCTTTGATGACCTTGGCAACCCTGTCACAAAATCCATGGAGATGTGTTCCCATTTCCACTCCGGCACTGGTAAGGGTTTGAGTAAACCCGGTGGCTTCTGACGTTCCGTCTTAACCTGCTGACAAGTTAGGCAGTGAGCAAAAAACTCTGCCACATCTCTTTTGAGTCCATGCCACCAATAGTGCCTCTTCAGATCTTGGTGCTACCCGGGTGAATAGAGAGTTTGGTTTGGTGTGCCTTGGTTAATAACTCTCTTCTGCAGCTCTTAGGCACATATGTCCAACCTCGGAATACAAGACCCTGTCCCGGTTGTAACTCCCATTCCGGTATAACCTCACCAGTAGACATCTTAGCCCATATCTCCTCCACTTCCGGATCTGTCCGTTGCTCCTATTCAATCTTGGAGACCATGTTCGACCGTATGATCAGATTATATATACTCCCTTGGTTCTTGATATACAAGTTGAATTCTCGAATGGTATTCAACATCTCCCATTCCTTCCTGATCAAACTGGCCACTGTTGCATGTGACATGCGACTGCGGCATTCGCCACTTTGCTCACCTTGGCAGAATGGTATCGAAGCGCAAACTCATAATCTTGTAGATATTCCATCCATCAGCGCTGCCTCATGTTAAGTTCCTTCTGATCAAACAAGTATTTCGCGTTTTTGTGATCTGAAAACACCTCAAACTTCTCACCATAAAGATAATGTCTCCAGCTTTTGAGAGCGAAGACCACTGCTGCTAACTCCAGATCATGCGTGGGGTAGTGGTGTTCATGAATTTTCAACTGTCTTGAAGCATAAGCCACCACACGTTGACTTTGGGTGAGAGAACACCCAAGTCCTTCCCCTGAAGCATCATAATATACTTCATAACCTTTGCCCCTTTTCTATTAAATCAGAATAGGAGCGGTTGTGAGCCTCTCCTTCAATTCCTCGAATCTCCGGTTGCATACCTTCGATCACTTAAATTTGACTCCTTTCCGAGTGAGTCGGGTAAGTGGAGATGCAATCGTGAAGAAGTCCATGATAAACTTCCTATAGTAACCGGCCAATCCCAGAAAGCCACGGATCTCGATCAGATTCTTCGGTGCTTTCCATTCTCTCACTGCCGCCACCTTAGCCGGGTCCACGGCTATATCTTCCGCTACTATAATATGCCCCAAGAAGTTAACCTCAGATAGCTAGAATTCACACTTGTTGGCTTTGGCATATAGTTGATGCTTCTTTAGGGTATCCAGGACTTTCCGCAAGTGTTCAGTATGTTCCTCCTGACTTTCGGAATAGATCAGGATGTCGTCAATAAATACAATTACAAATTGGCCCAAGAAATGACAGAAGATCCTGTTCATCAGATCCATGAACACAGCCGATGCATTGGATAGTCAAAATGGCATGACCATATACTCAAAAGACCATACCGCGTCCTGAAAGTCGTATTTTCTATGTACCCGGATTTGATGGTAGCCGGACATCAGATCAATCTTGGAGAAGTGACTGGAACCCCTGAGTTGATCAAATAGATCATCTATCTTGGGTAGAGGGTACTTGTTTCTGATTGTCAGCTTGTTCAATTTTCTGTAATCTACACACATCTGAAGTGTACTGTCCTTCTTCTTCACAAATAATACCGGGGCTCCCCGAGATGATGTGTTGTTTCGGATGAATCCCAGTCTGAGCAGTTCATCAATCTGCTTCTTCAACTCGGACATCTCTGCTGCTGCCATCCGGTAATGTGGAAATGACACTGGAGTAGTGCCAGGATATAACTTGATCTCAAAATCAATCTCCCTCTTTGGTGGCAAGCCAGGGAGCTCTGTTGGGAATACCTCCGCGTAGTCTTTCACTACCGCCGGAAGTTCAGCCACCGGTGCCTTGTCTAATTTGATACTATTCAATACCAGGTCATTCAACTCTTCATGCAGTCTTCTGGTCATAAGGATGTTCTATGTGTCATCTTGCACCACATACCTCTTTCCCACGGGTGACCAAAATATCACCTTGCGGAGATGGCAATCAATGTTGGCATGAATGCTAAGCAACCAGTCCATGCCAAAGATGATGTCGTACTCAGTCATTTCAAGTACCAGATAATTGAACTCAAATAAGAATCCAGCGAGTTCAGTGTTTACTGTCGTGCATATAAGTCCCAATGATGTGTCTCCGACGGGGGATCCAATAGTAAGTGATGTGGACAATTTTTGTACTAAGGTGCCCTGTAGCAAATATAAATGCAGCAGACACAAATAAGTGGGATGCTCTAGAATCAGATAATGTGAATGCATAGGAACTATCGACTACTGCCATACCATGAATCATGAAAGGATCCACCGCCTCTGGGGAGGAGCTAAGGTATACAGCCGTCCAGATCCTGTCGAGTTAGGTGCCCGTCCCGTCTGGTTGTGTACCCTGGTTCCTCGTGAATAAGTTGATGAGGCTGGAGGGCGAAAGGAACCCCTGGTGTGAAAGGGTCTGCTGTTCTGTGGGCATTCCCTCTTGAAATGGCCCTGCTGGCCACACTGGTAACAGGTGCTCACACCTCGGGGGACTTAGGAGACTGATACTGATGGGGAGGACTGATTGGGACGAAAGCCCCCAGTTGACCCTGTGGAAGGTGAGGGTTTAGGGTTTAGGGTTTATCTCCCAAGGTTAGGTCGGGAACCTCTTGTTGGGACGAAAGGTACTTCCCCCGCTCTGGCCTCGGCGGTTGTCCACAAACCGCATTGTCTCTGTCATTCTCCTGCTCTGCTATGGTGGCTCTACTGACCACCTCCACCAGTGTAGGTACCTTGGCCCCAATGCTCGGTTGAAGGCCCTGCTCAAATTTGCGAGCACTTCGGTACTCCATGTCCACCATATATAAAGCATAACAAGATAGGCGGAGGAACTCCTGATGGTACTCCGCCACAGTCATGGTGCCTTGCACCAAAGATAGGAACGCTTTGGTGTGGTGTTCCTTCTCCTCCCCTCGAAAGTAGTGATCCAGAAACATAGTCGAGAACTGCTCCCATGTCATTGCAGTCCTTTCCCCCTCCGGAATCAATGTCCGTTGTCGCTCTATTACTTCCCGCCGTTTGCTGGCATCATCAATCAACTGTGAGGTAGCCAGTAATATCTTATCTTCATTACCGGAGATCTTCAGTAGTGTCAAGATCTGGGTAATTTTCCTCCGCCATTTCTCTGCCCCGGCAGGTTCTTCTTTCCCTTTGAAGTAAGGGGGGCACTGCTGTTGGAAATCCTTAACCATCTTCCGATTATTTTCCTTGCTGGTGGTCGGATTTCTGTTTCCGTTCATATGTTGTAGAAGAACAGAAGTGACCACCGCTTGTACCAAATTCTGTAGCTCGAGATGCACCACGGGAATGTTCACGCTATTCTGCCCCTCCTCTTGATGAGGTGGCTGCCCCTCCTCTTGATGTGGTTGCTGCACCTCTTCATCCACACGTGGGTTTTGTCGGGTTCTTCTTCTCGGAGGCATTTTCCTAAGTCATGGAAAACATCGTTGACTTAGCTTCTTCGTAAAGTTTGCGTTTTCATATTTTGGGGAAATTGCCAAATAAGCACCCTTAGTTTTGGGGAAAACTTCCTAAGTATCAAGTGCTCTTTCTCAATTTGGGAAAATTGGGAAAATGTCTCCTATTTTGCTATGTTTGATAAAATCATCACTGTTTCTAAATTTGGGGAAAAATCCGATGGTTTCTCATTTCTGGGAAAATTTTCCTACGTAATCAGTGTTGTTCCTCAGTTTTGGGGGAAAATCATTGATGTTTCTCATTTTCGGGGAAATATATCCTATGTTGCTACGTTTGATAAATCCAACTTGTAGCGACTGTCCTTCCCTTGCTATCATTCCTTTTTCGTCAAGTGTTGCTCTCATATTGAATATTCAGTCTGAGTCTAACGAAGTAAATTAATCCGGGCCCCATGCAGCGGACTTCGAAGAGTCGGTCAGTTGAGATTTTTATCTTGTCAGTGAGACATGATACCGTCTTAATCTTACTTCGAAAGATTCATTCTTCTGGTTTCGCTCTAATACCAACTGTAACGCCCCGCCCTTTTTCATTCTCCGAAATCAGAGTCTATTTTTTTTTTAAAATAAAAGAGTGAGAGAGAGCGGGACGTGTAACACCCCGCCCTTTTCACTCTAATTTTCAGAGTTTATTTTTTTTTAAATATAATAATCATGTGATCGGGGTGAAGTGTCACGACGCAAGTTAAGTTCGGATCTCTAAATCCGACCCTTAACTGGCCAAGCCCATGTGCGTATGAACTAAGTCCATAAAACTGAACCGCACATGGTATATATATAACTTGCGGAATTAACTTAGTCTAAATCTAACTGAGGTTATAATAGAACCTTTGACTAATCCAATTTTCCATTCTTAGATAGCAAAGTACATAACTTATTCTCCAAAATTACTAATCAATCTTAACTAATCGTTTAATCAAAACATCCAACATAAAACAAACCATAGCATCTATCTTAACTACTTATTACAAGCCGACATAACTAATTACCAAATTACATTGTCCAAATATATCAAATATCAAATCCATAAATAGTCCATTCATAATCCATTCCAATTATTCAAACCGCCCAAGTTTCCGTACTTGGTCCTCTTCTCGATCCACGTTCTTCCCTTTCCCTGCATCATCCACTAAGGATATAGATAGGGCATTAGATCAACACTCCCAGTAGTGTTTCCGAATAGGGCTACCACATGGTTAGTCAAAAACATGCAAATAGTATAATAATAATACATGTGTGACAAAATTCTATAAAAACATGCTATGTATGAAATGAACATGTAATGAGTCCCACCCATCACCATTCAACATACGCATCACTTGATGGAATTCTCATCGTCAAGGTAACCCACAGTGGTCTTTCGGACGCCCCGACGTAGTGTGGCCTCTGGATTCCTCCTGATGGGATTCTCATCATCAGGGTACCCCACAGTGGTCTTTCGGACGCCCCGACGGAGTGTGGCCTCCGGTTACAACACCATCATCCCATGCCATGCATGAGATGTCTATGCAAACATGTCATTTAGAAACATAACTTTACAATTATATAAGTTATTGAAATCAACATAAAACAGCATATGAAATAGTGGTTACAATAAAGGTAGGAAACCTACTATAGATTACTTTGTTTGACCTTTGCTTTGAACCGTCTTCCGATCACGGCTTGTTCACCGTTCTAGAAATCCGAATACCCTATGTACATGGCAGCAAGTTAATCATTTGACCATATGATTCTAATTTGATCTAAAACCCAAAAATCCACTTAAACTTCCATGTCCTATCTTAGCCATAAAACCCTATAGGTTTGGTCCTTTTAAACATGTTTTTGGTCTCATTTAGACATAGGATAACAGTATAATGTTACCATGTTTTTACCTTTCAAAACCATCCAATAAGCCCATCACTTTGTATGATTTCCATTTTGTAAAACTCAATCCAAATATCCACATAACAGTCCATGGGGTCCATGGTTTCCATGTTTCACAACATGAAAACCAACATCCTTTTACATGGGGTTCGGCCCTCTATGGTGGCCGAACCCAATGGTTATGTTTACTATTTTTAAACATCAAATAATCTTGTAATAACAGTATATTAAAATCAGGTTTTACCTTTCAAACAAACATCCAAAAATTAGCCCAATTTCATAGGGTTCGGCCATGCTCATTGGCCGAACACCATGAAATTGGTTTTGAACATTTAACCCTTTATCTTGGGTCTGAAACCAACACCCAAATCCATGTTTTAACCTCCTTAAAACATGCATTCCAAACCCAACACAAACCTTTACTCATCTTAACCCAATTAAGCTTTGAACTCAATTAATGGGTCAAAATATTTGATATATTTGGACAATGTAATTTGGTAATTAGTTATGTCGCTTGTAATAAGTAGTTAAGATAGATGCTATGGTTTGTTTTATGTTGGATGTTTTGATTAAACGATTAGTTAAGATTGATTAGTAATTTTGGAGAATAAGTTATGTACTTTGCTATCTAAGAATGGAAAAATTGGATTAGTCATAAGTTCTATTATAACCTCAGTTAGATTTAGACTAAGTTAATTCCGCAAGTTATATGTATACCATGTGCGGATCAGTTTTATGGACTTAGTTCATATGCACATGGGCTTAGCCAGTTAAGGGTCGGATTTAGAGATCCGAACTTAACTCGCGTCGTGACACTCCGTCCCGATCACATGATTATTTAAAATAAAAAAAAATAAACTCTGAAAATTAGAGTGAAAAGGGCGGGGTTTTACAGGACGTCACGACGCGAGCTAAGTCTGAGCTTCTAAAGCCCGGCCCTTAACTGGCCAACCATACGTGTGCGTGGACCAAGTCCACGAAAACGGTTCACAAGTAATAAGTTCAGCTTGCGGAATAAATCGTCGATGCAGAATTATAATAGAATTACTCTCCTACCAATTATTAAATAGCAAGGAAGTACATTAGTTAGTGATAATTGCCTTAAATTAAAATGTCCAAATAAAAGTCCAAACCATAGCATATAGTCTAAATTATTACAGTCCCAACAAGCTAATTACTCAAATTACATTGTCCATAAATAAACTTAATTAAAATAGATACTAGCTCATCCAATGTAACGCCCCGCCCTTTTTCACTATGCTTTCCGTAAATCAGAGTCTATTTTCTTTTTTCTTTTTAATAACAGCGTGAGCAAGAGCGGGACGTCACGACACGAGCTAAGTCCGAACTTCTAAAGTCCAACCCTTAACTGGCCAACCCTATGTATGCATGGACTAAGTCCGCGAATACGGTTCACACATAACAATATAAACATGCGGAATTATAATAGAATCTAGTTTTATTCCATTTCAGATAGCAAAGTACGTCAAGTCCTTAATCATAATTAACATAACGTAATTATCCAAATAAACATCCAACCATAGAAAATCATCTAAGTTATTACATGTCCGAAGTCTAGTTACTCAAATTACAAATCCATAAGTAACTTAATAAAAATATAAATTAAAAGCATCCAAGCTCCTATGCTTGGCCCGTTTCGCGTTCATCGTTCTCCTTGTTTCCTGTATCATCCACTAGGGTAGAAGTAAGGCGTTAGAACAACGCGCCCAGTAGGTATTCCAATTAGAGCTAACACATGGTTAGTACAAAACATGCATAATAATACCATAATGTCAAAAACCATATAAACATATAAACCATATAAACCATGTCATGTCTTGATGTCAAATGCAATGAGTCCCACCCATCACAAGTACATATAAGTACCCCCACATAGGTCTTTCGGACGCCCCGACAGAGTGTGGCCCCTCCGGTTTCTTCTTGATAGGAAAGCACATCACGGTATCCCACATAGGTTTTTCGGACACCCCGACGGAGTGTGGTCCCTCCAGTTACAAATCCTTCACCCCATGCCATGCATGAGATGCTAATGAAACACATACTATTTTATATAATAAACATAACATTAAAATATCACATTTGAAACACATCTTTTTCAACATAAATTCATCAAATAAAAACATTGTACATAAACCCATGGTTTCAAATAGGTGGAATCCTACCAAAGACCACTAACGTGTCCTTGCGCTTCAGTCTGGTAACTGCTCACGATCGTACAGCACCTTGTGAGGTCCCGTTATCTTATAACATATTAATCAATTAAAACCATGTCCCATTTGATTTACAATGATGTTTAAGTCCATAAACATAACTTGTGGGGTTCGGCCATACACCAATGGCCGAACCTCACCCCTTTTGTTTTAATTTCCTTTTTTGCTCATTTAACTAAAGTACAAGATCATATCACTTCCCATTCATTTAATCCAACATACATAACCCTAGGTCCGCCAAACATTCCCCATGGGGTTCGGCCACACACCATGGCCGAACCCATGGTCTATCATTTTCACACTTATTTACATTCTTGCCATTGTTTCCATCACCTCATGTTTAGGTCCAAAAATTGATCCATTACATAAATTCATGATTGATTCATAATTCATAAATAAAACCCTAAGTATTCCCTTCATCCCTTGGTTTGGTATACCATTCATTTAAATTACACAAAGACCCAAAAATGGCCCATTAACAAGTTCATGGGGTTCGGCCATACACCGTGGCCGAACCCATGATCTTTCATTTTTAGGCGATATTTACAAAATTGCCATTACCTCCATCATGGCTAATTACTTATCTTAGCCCTCCATTCCTTTAATCATATTAGGTCCATACATGACCCATAAAATTGGTTCATGGGGTTCGGCCATAAACCATGGCCGAAACCATGATGTCTAAATTCCAATTATAGCAATTACTATCCTTGAATCCATAATCAAGGTTCCTTCCTTTTTGATCTAAAAGTCTATCTTTAATTTCTTTCTAAATCGATAACCAGCTTCCATAAAATAAACCCTAGTGGGGTTCGGCCATACACCATGGCCGAACCTCACTCATAGAGACAATCCAACCATTCCCATCACTTTCTAAATTAATAACATCTTCCATGGGGTTCGGCCATACACCATGGCCGAACCCTATGGTTCAAAATCTTCTCTTTAAAAATCATTCATCCTTGATCTTCCATGATCTAAATAGATGTAACCAATTCTATATTTCTCCATGTAAAACCTTTTAAAAATATGAATAATTTTCCATGGAGTGCATCCTTCAAAAACCCATAATCATTACCAACATACCTCCATGGGGTTCGGCCATGAAACATGGCCGAACCCTATGGTTCTTTTAATTTCTTACATTCATCCAAACCATGTAAAACCTTTTAAAACCATAAGCATAACTCTATGATTTTCATCCTCCAAACTTCCATTAAAAATCAACAAAGTCCTTCCATGGGGTTCGGCCATACAACATGGCCGAACCCTATGGTTCATCCCTTTTCATTAAACCTCAACATTCATCCCTTAATTTTCTTCCATGGGGTTCGGCTACACACCATGGCCGAACCCTATGGTTCCTTTCTTTAGGTAAAATTATAAAAATACTAACCGATTCCTCGACTCCTCCAGTTTTTCCTTCGCTTGTTCTTGCTCTTCCAATCTTCTCCTTCCTTAGCCTTTTCCTCATTTTTCTTGATCTTTAGCCGAGATTGTGACTTGAGATAGAGAGAATTCGGCCTTAGTGTGTGTATTGTCGTGCGCCCCTTGTTGCTTCTCATTTATTAATCTCCAATCGGTCCTAATTTAGAAAGTACCATGCGCCCCTTGCAATTTAGCAATTGCCTTGTGCCGTTTTTAATCAAGGAAAAGGACACCATTGAGCGCATCCTCATGGATATGGAAATCCCTATACACGGCCTAAGCAACCTTCTTTATTTAGTAATTCCCCTAGTATCAGTCTTAATCAAGGGAAAGGACCCTTTTCAGAGATATTCTAACACATCATGCGCCTATCTCATACATGTGCAAATCTTTCATACACGGCCAAGACAATCTTTATTTAATTAGACATCTTCTTTATTTAATTTTAGACAATTCCCTAATGCCGTTTTTAACCAAGGAAAGACCCCTCTTTAAATGATCTTATGCGCATCTTCATGGATGTGCAAATCCCACACACAAGGCCAAGTAATCTATATTCCATTCCTAGTCTCTTTATGCGCATAATCATGGATATGCAAACCTTCATACACGGCCATGCTATTTATATTTCATTCCGCCCCATTTAATTCTATTGAAACCATTTACCAAAACCGGTGGGTCTTAATTGGGCAATGACCCAACACTTTACCCATCTAAGGTCCATATCTAATAATTCACAAATTAAATGGGTAATTTTCATATATATTAATAACTTGAAAATCCGGGGTGTTACATCCAAGCTCTTAAGCTTGGCTCCGATCACGTCCTTCATTCCGTCCATTCCTGTGTCATCATCTATGGTAGAAGTAGGGTGTTAGATAACACGCCCAGTAGGTAATCCGAGTAGGGTCAACACATGGATTAGTATAAACAAAAACACATAGATATAAATAATATCAAAACCATGCAAGTCAATGCCATGCCATGGGTGTCATATCATCCATATCACAATCACATAGTATTCCTCTTGATGGAAAATCCTCATCAAGGTATTGTCATGACTCCCCACGAATGCCTTATCGGTCGCCTCGAATGGAGCGTGGACTCCGGTTACATTTTAAACATAGTATCCCTCTTGATGGATAATCCACATCAAGCTATCCCCACGAATGCCTTATTGGACGCCCTGAACAGAGCGTGGACTCCGGTTACAATTCAATCATACATCCATTCGAATCAGTGTAGATTCTTCCCCAAGATTATTTATCGGAAATCCGAATGGAGCGTGGACTCCCCTCATTTGATCCCTCCCATGCCATGCATGAGATGCAAGTGCAAACATGCTATGTAATAATAATAAACATCATAACATTAAAATCCCATCATTAAGACATATCATTTGATACCAAAATAATTCAAGTAAAAACATCACATATACATATTCCATGGTTTTCAATGAGGAAGGAATCCTACCAACGTCCAAATACCGGGTCCTTGTGTTTCCGTCCAAAAGCCGATCACCGATCGCGTCAAGCCGATCGTACACCGTTTGAGAAATCTCATTACCTTATTACATATAAATAAATCAACCCAATGATCCATTTGATTTCCAACCATGTTTAAGTCCACAAAATGCCTTAGTGGGGTTCGGCCATACAACATGGCCGAACCTTACTCTCTTGGTTTTGGACCCCTCTTTTTAGTCCTTGTTATTTTAACCAATGGTCAACCATTATTCATTCTATTATTTCTTAAATCAACATCCCCATAGTTAATCATTCACTTGATAAAAAAGCCTAGATCCATAAAGATATCATCTTCATCATACACCTAGGTTCATAAAAAGTCCTTCATGGGGTTCGGCCATACAACATGGCCGAACCCATAGTCCTTTATTTTTCCATCATCTCCCATCTTAGCCATCTTTTCATAGTTAATCACTTCATTTATTTATACATACTTAGGTCCCAAAAATGGTCCATAAATGATTCATGGGGTTCGGCCATACAACATGGCCGAACCCATGATGTCTCATTTTCATGCACTCCTTTAAATCATTTACAAACATTAGGTCCATAAACAAAGTCCCTCCATGGGGGCTGAATCATATACTTAGGTCTATCATTTTAAAACCCAAAATCCATCAACATTTCTCCATGGAGTTCGGCCATGGAGTTCGGCCATACAACATGGCCGAACCCATGGTCCATGGTTCTTCATCATCTCCTCATTTTTAAACCATCATTTACAACATTTAAAATCCATTTAAAATCATTAACATTCTTCCTTCATTTCATTCTTTAAAACCCATTAAAACCAATAATATTCTTCCATCATTTCATCAATTAACACCCATTAAAACCCATAATATTCTTCCATGGGGTTCGGCCATACAATATGGCCGAACCCTATGGTTCATCATTTTCCCTTAAAACTCATGTACCCATGGTTAGATCACTTCATAGGGTTCGGCCATACAACATGGCCGAACCTCATCCAAATCCATTTTAAGTTCTCACATGGTCCATGCATAAAATGTAACGCCCGTCCCTTTTCACTGAAATCAGAGTCTATTTTTTTTTTGAAAATAACAAGTGACAAAGGGAGCGGAACGTCACGACGCGAGTTAAGTCCGAGCTTCTAAAGCCCGGCCCTTAACTGGCCGACCCTACTGTGCGTGGAACGAAGTCCATGAAGAACGGTTCACACGTAGACGTAAGCTCAAGGAATATTACACTGAGTGCGGAAAATTACAATAAAGACTATCCTACCAATTTTTAGATAGCAGGGAAGATAACATTCATAATATTACCAAAATATCACAACGTCTCAACGTCCAAAAATAAAAACCAAAATATAGCGAGCAATCTAAATTATTACATTTCCGACAAGCTAGGCTACTCAAGTACATTTCCAAAACAATATAAATAAACTAAGTAGCCACCTCCCCAAGCTCCTAAGCTTGGCTTCCGTCTCGTCCTTCTACTCCGCCATCTCCTGTGTCATCAGGTAGGGTAGAAGTAGGGCGTTAGACAATACGCCCAATAGGACTCTAAGTAGAGCTAACACATGGATTAGTGATAACAAGCATACAGATAATAATATAATGAAAAACCATAAAATGAATGCCATGCCATGGATGTCTGTGTTATGAATCCCACCCATCATCCTATACCATCATGAAATCCCCATGTTTGCTTCTCGGTCACCCCGACGGAGCATGGACTCCGGTTATATCTCAACATATCAAAATATCCCCATGTCTGCTTTTCGGTCGCCCCGAGGGAGCATGGATTCCGGTTATATCTCAACATATCAAAGTATCCCCATGTCTGCTTTTCGGTCTCTCCGACGGAGCATGGACTCCGGTTTTATCTCAACATATCAAAATATCCCCATGCCTGCTTTTCGGTCGCCCCGACGGAGCATGGACTCCGGTTATATCTCAACATATCAAAATATCCCCATGTCTGCTTTTCGGTCACCCCGATGGAGCATGGACTCCGGTTTCATTATTTTCTCGCCCATGCCATGCATGAGATGTAGGTGCATTATGCTATGTAATATATATCATCCATAGTCTTAATATAGAATTCATAACTTAGCATATAAATCATAGCCTTGCATTATGCCATATAAGATACATAAATCATGATCTTAAAACTCATCATAAAACAAACCATATAATTTCCAAGATAATTCAAAGAAACCATCACACAATCCATGGCTTACAGAAAGGTAGGAATCCTACCGAATACCGATTAACATCCTTTTTTGTTTTCGTCCGATAACTGGTCACCGATACGCGCACCGTTTGCGACGTCCGATACCTTATTACATATGAATAATCAGTCCCTGTTTTTAACCATTTAAGTTCACTAATTATTTTAATTACATGAGTCTAAAAATCAGCCACCCTAGGCTTTATTAATCACATACTTAAGGTTACCATAATTGCACTTAAGTGCATGATCATTTGTCATGGAGTTCTTGAATTTGGCCATTATTTACGGTTTTGCCACTACCTCTTTTTCCATGGTTAATCATTCACTTAACCATGTACATCTTTATTCATAATTGATCCTTACACTCAAGTCCATTAGTGACCCATTTAATCATGCCATAATATCATTAAAACAACCTTTTTTTCTTAACTTAATCTACATTAATTAACCACATACATAAACCCTTTCTTAGCCCATAAAAATGACTTATAATTGAATCATCATTCTTAGCCACATCTTGAGTCCATAATTGATCCATCAACCATATCACAAGACCACTTACCTCAACCATCTAATTAACCTAATTCCATTAATTTAAGCATATACATACACATTAATCTTAGACCAAAAATGATCTACAATTTGTGTAACACCCCGATTTCTCAAAGAAATGGATAATTACGAAAATGCCCCTGGATTGTTAAATTTACTAATTATGATGTTAAATGAGAAAATAGTGGGGCCCATTGCTCAAATTAAGACCCTATGAGCACATTATAAATGTCAAATTTGATTGGATGGGTAATGTACATCAATTGGGGTCAATATGGGTAATTGGGTCAAAAGATCCAATTGGACCCAATGGGTCATAATGGACTTATTAGACCATTGGGTGAGCCCAAATTTATTGGGGATAAGCGGAATTGATTGGAAATCAAGTGGAGCAAGAATGGGTAGGCTTGATGCACATGTGAAAACCACTTAAAAATGGCTAAATCAGCCCATAAATGGGTCATGTTGTCAAAACGGGTCAAGGAGCTAAATGGGGACCCAATGGGTCGGGTTGACCAAGTTGACCACGGCTGACCGTGTGGGCCCTCAAATGAGCTCAAGTGTGAGTTAATTCAGGTGGAGTTGGACTGAACTGGATTGGATTTTTAATTAAGAAATGAGTTGACTCAAATATGATGCATTAAGTGTGTTGAGTTGGAATAAAAAAGGCCATGAGTTAAGTGAGTCAAGAGGATATGGAAAGGTATTTTAATCACACACAACTCTTGGGGAAATCAATCCCAGCCATTGGAGTGAAAGGGTGCCTTGGCCAAAGCCAAGGGACACCAAGCATGGGCGGCATCATCTCATCTCATGAGATGCATGGGCAGAATTGAATGGATGCAACGTTTGGTACCAAGGGGTGCCTTGGATGGCACCCAATACCCCCTCAGTTTAACAAGGTTTAATGAAGAGAATGGTGGGAGGTTGGGTGATTTAACAAAAGGAATAAACAACATCATTTGGCCGAGTACACTTTGGAAAAATTAGTTTTTCATCTCTCCCTCTCCCCCTCTCAAGAACACCATCTTTGGGCCGAACCAGTTGCTGTGTTTCACCATTTGATCCAGCACCATTTCGAGAAAGGATTAAGGAAGAAGGAAAGAAAGGAAGTAAGAGGGAAGGAGCAAAGGAAGTTGGTAAGATTTTCTTAAATATTTAGTTAAATAAGTTGTAAAAAAGAGTATGATTTGGCCATCATTTGGCCGAATCCATCAAGGGTGGTTAGACCTTGGATGGTAGTTCATAAATAAGATGGAAAATTGATCATAGGGTTCGGCCACTTGGGATGGCCGAACCCCATGAAAAGAATGGCTTAATTTGGATGGTTTTTGTAAGACAAACCCATGGACTGTTTTTTATGCTAAGTTAGATTAAGTGCATGTTTTGAAAAGTTTTAAAATCATGGTTTTGAGTGTCATATGTTGGGCTATGGATTGGCTGAATATATCAAGGAATTAAACCTTGGATTAGATGGTTTAAAAGGATAAAAAAATATATCATTGGGTTCGGCCATCTTGGTTGGCCGAACCCCATGAAAAGAGTAGCTTAGTTTGATGTTTTGGAAAGTCCAAAAACCATGTCAACTATGGTGATTTTTACACATGTTAATTGGGTCATCTTGTGGCCTAATTAAGTACTGATGTAAAGTATTATGATGAGGCCTAAAGGATGGAAATTTAGAGCATGGAGTTCGGCCACTTTGGATGGCCGAACCCCATGAAAGTAATTGATTAAATGGTATGGTTTTTGGGGATAAAAACCATACCATGTGTGAAGATTGCTAAAGGATTGTAAAATGGAATTAATTAATTGTATGGGATCAGCAATGGATGGTTAAACCTTGCTGTTTTTATGGCTAAGAAACAGTAGATAAATAATGTGGAATTGTTGGAAGAATTGCACCAAAAGGACCATAAGGTTCGGCCATGTGAATGGCCGAACCCCATGGACATCTTATGGAGTTTTTATGTGATTTAATTGGAGTTATGGTTACTGTTTTGGGTCAGCCTTTGGATGGCTGAACCATGTGGTTAACATGGCTAAAGAATAGAGCCTAACTTGTAAACAAATGATGGGATCATTGAGTAAGAGGCATGGCCGAACCCCAAAGATTATTTTGTTGGAGATTATGGTTTGTTTTATGATTTGAATTAAGGAATCATACATGATAAATTATGGACCTTGGTTTTTAAGAAAATTAAGCAAAGGTTAGTATAGTGGCATTATGGTAATTATGGAAGAAATGATCAAAGATGAAATGATCATAGAATTGGATATATGGACCCAAACCAAAGTAGGTATGGTTCGGCCATGTTGTATGGCCGAACCCTACCAAGGTATTTTTGTGGTATATGATATTTTATAAGGATTAAATAAAAGAGAGATCAAATGAAAAGGGAGGTTAAATCCTAAGTTGATGAGGTTCGGCCATGGGTATGGCCGAACCCCATAAGATGGAATATGGAATTTGGACTTGATAAGAAATCCAATGGTTATGATATTAACTTGCCGTTGTGTAAACAAGGAAGCGGAAGTTGAACAGCGTGCAAGTCGTGAGCAAGTGATGCTTTGAGAAAGAACAAACACCGAAGCTAATCTTCGGTAGGTTTCCTACCTACTTGTAACCACAATTATGATTTGGTTTTATTACGTTTTTATGAGATATGTTGTAATTGATTTATGTTTTAAATGTGGTTTCGAATGATGAATTATGTGTTTACAAATGACATACAATGCATTGACATCTCATGCATGGCATGGGATGATGATTGTGGAACCCGGAGTCCACACTCCGGTGATATGCTGTGATGTAACTGTGAAACCTCCTTAGGCGATGCAGGTCCCGTCAGGAGTAGTATCATGATGATGATAATACATTGGTCTCCTTAGGCGATGCAGGTCCTGCCAGGAGAAATGTTATGAAGATGAGAAATACATTGGTCTCCTTAGGCGATGTAGGTCCCGCCAGGAGAAATGTTATTGTGTTTTACCTTGACGGTGAGAGTCACGTCAAGTGATGGCTATGTATATGCATGTTGGGAGGGACTCATTACATGTGCATATTTCATAGCATTGATTTACCTGTTTTTGATAATCATATATTTGATATATGCATGTTTCATAAGCTAACCATGTGGTAGCCCTGATAGGAAACCTACTGGGCGCGTTGATCTAAAGCCCTAATTCTATCCTTAGAGGATAATGCAGGAGGGGAGCCAAGCTTAAGAGCTTGCTGATGGAATGATTTTTATAATTTACTGTTATTTGAATATTTCGTTTATGGACTTGTAATAAGTTGATACCTTTGCTATGGTTTGTTTATGATATTGACAATGGAGGGTTGAATAAGTTATTTTAATAATTGAGACTTGTACTTGCTATCTGTTCAAACTAATTCCGCAGTTAGTCTAGTTTATTCCGCATGACATTGTTTAGTTTCATGTGTGGTTTGTTATCGTGGGTTTAGTCCATGCACACATGGGTGGCCAGTTAAGGGTCGGACTTAGGAAGTCCGAATTTAGCTCGCGTCGTGACGCCGCCCGCTCTCTTCCGATGCTATATTATTATTTAAAAAAAAATAGACTCTAATTTCTCGGAGAGGGCGGGGTGTTACAATTTGGGTCATGGGTTCGGCCATACACCATGGCCGAACCCATGATGTCTCTTTCTCCATTTTTCTTGGGTCCATTTACATCATTTGACTCCATCACAAGTCCCTCCATTGAGAGAATCTAAACCATACATTTAATTCATCATTCCTTAATCATTATTTGATATATTTAGGGTCCATCAATCTTCGCCAGAATTCCCTTTTCTTTTCAACATTAGGTTCATCATTTGGAGTTCATCAACATTACCAATCTTCCCCACCATTTTTCCATATTTTACCCCTATCATCCTAGGGTTCAAAATCATTCCATCCATAAAACCTCTCCATGATTTTTCCTCATTTAAAAACCCCTTTAAAATTACCCACATTTAATCATTTAAAACCCTAAAATCATTAACCACCCTCATTGTCTTCCATTCTTATAAACCCTAATAATTAAATCAATCATCTACCATGGGGTTCGACCATACTACATAGCCGAACCCTATGGTCCATTAATCCCTTCAAAATCCACACATATCTATGCTTAATTAACTTAATTACATACTATCCGTAATCCATTTTATTTTTTCTTAACCCTAATTTACCCATTAGGATTTTGTCCACTTTCCACCCTTCCATTGGATGGATTTGAGATCCAAGGCCTATGATCATTTGGCCACCATCAAATCTAATAAGAATGGATCCCAAATCTTAAACCCTAAAAATTCAAATCTCTTGTTTAGGAATTACTTACAATCCGACGTCTCCTCCGGCTTTTCTTTCTCCTCTTGATTTCCTTAGCCTCCTTTCTCCTTCTTCTTGATCTTTGGTCGGCCAAGATGCTTGATCAATGATAAAAACCTCCAAGCTTGGGTTTGGCCATCATGGGTGTGTTTGAGAGAGGGAGAGGAGGAGAAGAGGATGGTGAGGAAGAAGATAGTATGGCTTGATCTTGGGATGATGGGCCAAAAATTGCACTTCTTTCTTCTCTTCTTCTCTTCTTAGCTTTCTTCTTCTTCTCCCTTGGGTGTGGGACGGCAATGGGAGAGTGAAAGATGGGAAGAGTAAAATGAGAATGGACTAAGAGATGGGGAAAATAGATAAGGCTTATCTCATTTGGTTGAGTAATTAATTCCTCCACCTACCATACATAAGATATTTTTCATGCTTTATGGTGGTGGTTGGGATAACCACCACCAAGCCAACGTTTTTCTTTTGGGCTTGGAATGAGGTGTTTTGGTCTTCCACCTTTTGACCCCTTTGACCACCATTTGTTTAATTTATTTAATTAATTAACTAGATAATTAACTTAGGTTAATTATTTCCTACTTAACCTAATCCCATTATTCCACCCATGGTTGACCAATTCAACCGTGGTGGCCGGCCCCACCAATCCTTGGTCCACACGCCACCTCACTTGGTGAGGTGGAGGTGGGTCCCACTCGGCCATGTCACCTTAATCAATTCCATCACCAACTTAGGTGATTTAAATTTAAATAATTCCATTCCAACTAGTTGGATCACCATTGGGCCCATGGCCCAATTACATTCACCTCCTATCCATTTACCTTAGAGCTTACATCATTTTGATCCATTGGGTCCGAAATGGGTATTGGGCCCAATTTGACCATCCTTGACCCTTTAAATGAATTTAAATCCAATCCACGGTCCATTGGGCCATACTTGGGTCTTTGTCCATATTTTGATCCATTCACCATTTATTCCATCAAATTTCCAAATTTTCACCATTAAAATAAATAATACACACCTATATATTGATTTACAATTTCCGAGCCATTACAATACAATCCTCTTTTGAAATTTTCGTCCCGAAAATTCGAGCGAAGTAGAGGTTCAAAACATCTCATTCAAAGAGTTCCGGATGAGTAGCTCTCATCTCTGACTCAAGTTCCCAGGTGGTTTCTTCATTACCATGTCGTTCCCATACCACCTTGACGAACTGAATGGCGCGGTTCCGCAGCACCCTTTGTTCGCTCCCGATTTCCTTGACCGGTTTCTCCACATACGTCACTTCACTTTGTACATCGATGTCTTGTACGTTCAATATATGTGAAGCATCGGGGTTGTATTTCCTCAGCATGGACACATGGAACACATCATGCAAAGATGATAGCTGTGGAGGAAGTGCTAACTGATAGGCCACCTCCCCCACCCTTTTCAAGATTGGAAACGGTCCCACAAATCTAGGTGGCAGCTTCCCCTTCTTCCCGAATCTCATGTGTCCCTTCCGTGGTGAGACTTTCAAAAACACCAAGTCTCCCACCTCAAACTTGAGGAACCTTCTCCTTTTGTCGGCGTAACTCTTCTGACGGCTGTGCGCGGTGAGTATGTGTTGCCGTATCAACTTGATCTGCGCTGTAGTCTCTGCAACCAACTCCGGTCCAATCAGCGTAGGCTCACCGGCCTCTGTCCAACACTGGCGATCTACACGGCCTACCATATAAGGCCTCAAACGGAGCCATCTGGAGGCTTGCCTGGTAACTGCTATTGTAGGAGAACTCCACCAGTGGCAAGTGATCCTCCCATCCACCCTTGAAGTCTATCATACATGCTCTCAACATATCCTCCAGTGTCTGTATCGTCCTCTCTGACTGCCCATCAGTCTGGGGATGAAATGTTGCGCTAGTCAATATGTCAGTCCCCATAGCCGACTGCATGCCCTGCCATACTCTGCCAGTGAATCGGCCATCTCTGTCAGACACAATGGTCCGGGGAATACATGTAGTCTGATGATATCCCGAATGTACCGTCGACCTAAGGTCTCCGATGAATCTGTCATCTTGATCGGAAGGAAATACGCTGACTTAGTCAGCCGGTCCACTACGACGCATATCTCATCGTTGACCTTTGATGACTTTGGATATGTACTCCCACTTCCACTCTGGCACTGGCAAAGGTGCGAGTAAACTCGGTGGTTTCTGATGCTCTGCCTTCACCTGCTGACAAGTTAGGCAACGAGCAACAAACTCCGCCACATCTCTCTTGAGTCCCCGCCACCAATTGTGCCTCTTAAGATCATGATACATCTTAGTGCTGCCCGGATGGATAGAGAGCTTGGTTTGGTGTGCTTCAATCAACAACTCTCTTCTGCAGCGCTTAGGCACATATGTCCTGCTTCGGAACACAAGACCCTGTCTTGGTCGTAATTCCCACTCCGGTACAACCTCACCGGTAGACATCTTAGTCCATATCTCCTCCACCTCTAGATTTGTCCGTTGCTCCCGTTCAATCTCGGAGACCATGTTAGATCGTATGATCAGATTATATATGGTCCCATGATTATTGAGGTAGAGTTTAAACTCTCTAATGGTATTCAATACCTCCCATTCCGTCCTGATCAAGCTGGCTACTGTCGCATGTGACATACGGCTGAGGGCATCCGCCCCCTTATTCGCCTTGCCCAGATGATACCGAAGTGCGAACTCATAATCCGCCAGGTATTCCATCCATCTGCGCTGTCTCATGTTGAGTTCCTTCTAGAATCAATACTTCAGGCTCTTGTGATCTGAGAATACCTCAAATTTCTCACCGTAAAGGTAGTGTCTCCAGCTTTTGAGAGCTAAGACCACTACTGCTAGTTCTAGATCATGTGTGGGGTAATGGCGTTCATGAATTTTCAACTGTCTTGATCCGTACGCCACCGCACGATTTCCTTGACTGAGTGTACACCCCGGTCCCTCACCTGAGGCATCACAGTATACCTCATAATTTCTGCCTCTTTCCGGTAAGATCAAAATAGGAGCGGTTGTAAGCCTCTCCTTTAGCTCCTCAAATCTCTGGTTGCACAGATCTGACCACTCAAATTTGACTCCTTTCTGAGTGAATCGGATAAGTGGAGCTGCAATCTTGGAGAAGTCCATGATGAATTTCCTGTAGTAACCGGCCAATCCCAGAAAACTGTTGATCTCGGTCACATTCGTCGGTGCCTTCCACTCCCTCACTGCCACTACCTTAGCCGGGTCCACGGCTATACCTTCCTCCGATATAATGTGCCCCAAGAAGTTGACCTCAGATAGCCAGAACTCACACTTGCTGGCTTTGGCATACAACTAGTTCTTCCTCAAGGTGTCCAGGACTATCCGCAGGTGCTCGGCATGTTCCTCCTGACTCTTGGAATAGATCAGACTATCATCAATAAATACAATCACAAACTGATCCAAATAAGGACGGAATATTCTATTCATCAGGTCCATGAACACAGCCGGTGAGTTTGTAAGTCCAAACAGCATGACCACATACTCATATAAGCCATACCGGGTCCTAAAAGCTGTATTCTCTATGTCCTCCTCTCTAACCCGGATTTGATGGTATCCGGACATCAGATCAATCTTGGAGAAGTGAGAGGAACCCCTAAGTTGATCAAATAGATCATCAATCCTGGGTAGGGGATACTTGTTCCTGACAGTCAGCTGGTTTAATTTTCTATAATCCACACACATCCGAAGGGTACCGTCCTTCTTCTTCACAAATAATACTGGGGCTTCCCATGCCGATGTGCTGTTCCTAATAAAACCCAGTCTGAGCAGTTCATCAATCTGCTTCTTCAACTCGGTCATCTCAACTGGTGCCATCTTGTAATGGGGCAATGATACTGGAGCAGCACCGTGATATAACTTGACCTCGAAGTCTATCTCCCTCTTGGGTGGCAAACCAGGGAGCTCTATTGGAAATACCTCGGCATAATCTGCTACTACCGCTGGAAGTTCAGCCACTGGTGCCCTGTCTAATCTGAGGCTGTTCAAGACAAGGTGGTTCAATTCTTCCTACAGCCTTCTAGGGATGCCTTGTCTGTCAGCACGTACTATATACGGCTTTCCCTCGGGTGACCAAAATATCACCCTACGAAGATGGCAATCAATATGGGCCTGGAATGTAGCCAACCAGTCCATGCCAAATATAACATCGTACTCAGCCATATCGATTACCAAATAGTTGAACTCGAATCTGAATCCCGCGAGTTCAGTGTTCAATGTCGTACATTTGAGTCCTAAAGATGTGTCTCCGACGGGGGATACAATGGTAAGTGATGTGGACAGGTTTTGTACTAATGTGCCCAGTGGCAGATATGAATGCAACAGATATAAACGAATGGGAAGCTCCAGAATCAAATAATGTAACAGTATAGGAACTACCAACTACGGCCATACCTTGAATCACCGAGTGATCCGCCGTTGCTAGAGGAGCTATTGTAAAAAGTTGTCCCGATCCTGTAGGGTTTGGCTCCCGTCCCCTCTGGTTGTAAGTCCTGCCTCCTCGTGACTGACTTGGTCTAGCCGGAGGGCGGAAGGAACTCCTGAAGTGAGAGGGTTGGCTGATCTGTGGACACTCCCTCTTGAAGTGACCCTGCTGGCCACACTGATAACAAGTGTTCCCACCCCGTGGAACCTGAGTGACTGATGCTGATGGGGAGGGCTGATTGGGGCGAAAAGCCCCCTGTAGATCCAGTGGAGGGTGAGGGTCTGCTAAAGTTCGGGCGGAATTTCATGTTGGGCTGAAATGCACCCCTCCCATTCTGCCCTCGGTGGTTGTCAAACCGCACCATCTCATTCAACTCTCGCTCCGCTATAGTGGCCCTGCTGACCACCTCAGCCAGTGTGGCTACCTTGAATATTGTCACCTTGGCCCTGATACTTGGCCGAAGTCCCCGTTCAAATTTACGGGCCCTCCGATGCTCGGTATCCACCATATAATATGCACAGATGGGTAGCCTAAGGAATTCCCTGTGATATTCAGCCACCGTCATATTGCCTTGTACGAATGATAGAAAGGCTTGAGTCTGGTGTTCTCTTTCCTCCTCCGGAAAATACTGCTCTAGAAAAGTAGCTGAGAACCCTTCCCATGTCATGGCAATCCTTTGCCCTTCCGGCACAAGTGCTTGCTGCTTTTCTACAACCTTCCACCAATTACCGGCATCCTCGATCAGTTGAGATGTAGCCAGTAAGATCCTATCAGCATGACCGGAAATCTGAAGCAGATTCAAGATCTGAGTGATCTTTTTCAACCAGTGCTCTGCTTCGACAGCCCCTTCTTTTCCCCTAAAATAGGGAGGGCACTGTTGCTAGAAATCTCTAACCATATTCCGGTTGTTGGAGTCACTGGTGGTCGTACCCCCGCTCAAGTGCTGTTGCAGGACAGAGGTGACCACCGCTTGAACCAATTCCTTCAATTCGGGAGGCACAACAGGTATGTTCTGTAACGCCCCGCCCTCTCCGAGAATTTCAAAGTTTCACACTATTTTGTCCCTCCTCCTGATGGGGTGGTTGTACCCCCTCTTCCTGACGAGGTGGTGGCACCTCTTCCTCTACCCGTGGGTTCTTGCGAGTTCTTCTTTTTGGGGGCATTTCCTAAGTCATCGAAAAAAAACATTGACTTAGTTCCTTCGTAAACTTGGCGTGTTTCATATTTTGGGGAATTTTGCCAAATAAACATACTTAGTTTTGGGGAGGATAATTTCCTAAGTATCAAGTATGTGTTCTCATTTTTGGGGGAAAATTAACAAATAAGCACACTTGGTTTGAGGGAAAACTTCCCAAATATCAAATGTTCCCTTTTTTTTTTTTAATTCGGGGAAATTGGGGAGATTTTTCTATTTTGCTACGTTTGATAGATCTAATTTAGAGTGATTGTTCTTCCCTTGCTATTATTCATTTTCGTCAAATGTTGTTCTCAGATTGAATGCTTCAGTCTGAGTCAATCGAAGTAAATTAACCCGGGCCCCGTGCAGCGGACTCCGAAGAGTAGGTCAGTTGGGATTCTTATCTGTCAGTGAGACTGTGAAACCGTCTTAATCATACTTCGAGAGATTCATTCTTCCGATTTCAGCTCTGATACCAACTGTAACGCCCGTCCCTTTTCACTGAAATCAGAGTCTATTTTTTTTTTTGAAAATAACAAGTGACAAAGGGAGCGGAACATCACGACGTGAGTTAAGTCCGAGCTTCTAAAGCCCAGCCCTTAACTGGCCGACCCTACTATGCGTGGAACGAAGTCCATGAAGAACGGTTCACACGTAGACGTAAGCTCAAGGAATATTACACTGAGTGCAGAAAATTACAATAAAAACTATCCTACCAATTTTTAGATAGCAGGGAAGATAACATTCATAATATTACCAAAATATCACAACGTCTCAACGTCCAAAAATAAAAACCAAAATATAGCAAGCAATCTAAATTATTACATTTCCGACGAGCTAGGCTACCCAAATACATTTCCAAAATAATATAAATAAACTAAGTAGCTGCCTCCCCAAGCTTTTAAGCTTGGCTTCCGTCTCGTCCTTCTACTCCGCCGTCTCCTGCGTCATCAGCTAGGGTAGAAGTAGGGCGTTAGACAACACGCTCAGTAGGACTCCGAGTAGGGCTAACAAATGGATTAGTGATAACAAGCATACAGATAATAATATAACGAAAAACCATAAAATGAATGCCATGCCATGGGTGTCTGTGTTATGAATCCCACCCATCATCCATACTATCATGAAATCCCCATGTTTGCTTCTCGGTCGCCCCGACGGAGCATGGACTCCGGTTATATCTCAACATATCAAAATATCCCCATGTCTGCTTTTCGGTCGCCCCGACGGAGAATGGACTCCGGTTATATCTCAACATATCAAAATATCCCCATGTCTGCTTTTCGGTCGCCCCGACGGAGCATGGACTCCGGTTTCATTATTTTCCCGCCCATGCCATGCATGAGATGTAGGTGCATTATGCTATGTAATATATATCATCCATAGTCTTAATATAGAATTCATCACTCAGCATATAAATCATAGCCTTGCATTATGCCATATAAGATACATAAATCATGATCTTAAAACTCATCATAAAACAAACCATATAATTTCCAAGATAATTCAAAGAAACCATCACACAATCCATGGCTTACAAAAAGGTAGGAATCCTACCGAATACCGACTAGCATCCTTTTTCGTTTTCGTCCGATAATCCGGTCACCGATAAGTGCACCGCTTGTGACGTCCGATACCTTATTACATATGAATAATCAGTCCCTGTTTTTAACCGTTTAAGTTCACTAATTATTTTAATTACATGAGTCTAAAAATCAGCCACCCTAGGCTTTATTAATCACATACTTAAGGTTACCATAATTCCACTTAAGTCCATGATCATTTCTTATGGAGTTATTGAATTTGGCCATTATTTACGGTTTTGCCACTACCTCTTTTTCCATGGTTAATCATTCACTTAACCATGTACATCTTTATTCATAATTGATCCATACACTCAAGTCCATTAGTGACCCATTTAATCATGCCATAATATCATTAAAACAACCCTTTTTTCTTAACTTAATCTACATTAATTAACCACATACATAAACCCTTTCTTAACCCATAAAAATGACTTATAATTGAATCATCATTCTTAGCCACATCTTGAGTCCATAATTGATCCATCAACCATATCACAAGACCACTTACCTCAACCATCTAATTAACCTAATTCTATTAATTTAAGCATATACATACACATTAATCTTAGACCAACAATGATCTACAATTTGGGTCATGGGTTCGGCCATACACCATGGCCGAACCCATGATGTCTCTTTCTCCATTTTTCTTGGGTCCATTTACATCATTTGACTCCATCACAAGTCCGTCCATTGAGATATTTGATACATTTAGGGTCCATCAATCTTAGTCATAATTCCCTTTTCTTTTCGACATTAGGTTCATCATTTGGAGTTCATCAACATTACCAATCTTCCCCACCATTCTTCCATATTTTACCCCTATCATCCTAGGGTTCAAAATCATTCCATCCATAAAACCTCTCCATGATTTTTCCTCATTTAAAAACCCCTTTAAAATTACCCACATTTAATCATTTAAAACCCTAAAATCATTAACCACCCTCATTGTCTTCCATTCTTATAATCCCTAATAATTAAATCAATCATCTACCATGGGGTTCGGCCATACTACATGGCCGAACCCTATGGTTCATTAATCCCTTCAAAATCCACACATATCTATGCTTAATTAACTTAATTACATACTATCCTTAATCCAATTTATTTTTTCTTAACCCTAATTTACCCATTAGGGTTTTGTCCACTTTCCACCCTTCCATTGGATGGATTTGAGATCCAAGGCCTATGATCATTTGGCCACCATCAAATCTAATAAGAATGAATCCCAAATCTTAAACCCTAAAAATTCAAATCTCTTATTTAGGAATTACTTACAATCCGACGTCTCCTCGGGCTTTTCTTTCTCCTCTTGATTTCCTTAACCTCCTTTCTCCTTCTTCTTGATCTTTGGTCGGCCAAGATGCTTGATCAATGATAAAAACCTCCAAGTTTGGGTTCGGCCATCATGGGTGTGTTTGAGAGAGGGAGAGGAGGAGAAGAGGATGGTGAGGAAGAAGATAGTATGGCTTGATCTTGGGATGATGGGCCAAAAATTGCACTTCTTTCTTCTCTTCTTCTCTTCTTAGCTTTCTTCTTCTTCTCCCTTGGGTGTGGGACGGCAATGGGAGAGTGAAAAATGGGAAGAGTAAAATGAGAATGGACTAAGAGATGGGGAAAAGAGATAAGGCTTATCTCATTTGGTTGAGTAATTAATTCCTCCACCTACCATACATAAGATATTTTTCATGCTTTATGGTGGTGGTTGGGATAACCACCACCAAGCCAACGTTTTTCTTTTGGGCTTGGAATGAGGTGTTTTGGCCTTCCACCTTTTTGACCCCTTTGACCAACATTTGTTTAATTTATTTAATTAATTAACTAGATAATTAACTTAGGTTAATTATTTCCTACTTAACCTAATCCCATTATTCCACCCATGGTTGACCAATTCAACCATGGTAGCCGGCCCCACCAATCCTTGGTCCACACGCCACCTCACTTGGTGAGGTGGAGGTGGGTCCCACTCGGCCATGTCACCTTAATCAATTCCATCACCAATTTAGGTGATTTAAATTTAACTAATTCCATTCCAACTAGTTGGATCACCATTGGGCCCATGGCCCAATTACATTCACCTCCTATCCATTTACCTTAGAGCTTACATCATTTTGATCCATTGGGTCCCAAATGGGTATTGTAACGCCCGCCCCTTTTCAACGAAATTAGAGTCTATTTCTTTTTTTTTTAAATGAAAGTGACAAAGGGCGCAGACGTCACGACGCGACTTAAGTCCGAGCTTCTGAAGCCCGGCCCTTAACTGGCCAACCCTACGTGTGCATGGAACGAAGTCCACGGTGAATGGTTCACACGTAGAAGTAAGCTCGAGGAATATTAAATTAAATGCGGAATGATAATAGAGACTAACCTACAAATTTTAGATAGCAGGGAAGATAACTTTCATTTAATTACCAAAATATCACAAGATCATAATGTGTAAACTAACATCCAAAACATAGCATGTAATCTATAATATTACATTCCAACAAGCTAAGCTGCTCAAATACATTTCCAAAATAAACTTTAAATAAACTAAGTAGCTCGCTTCCCCAAGCTCCTAAGTTTGGCTTCCCGTCACGCCCTTCCGTGGTGAGACTTTCAAAAACACCAAGTCTCCCACCTCAAACTCGAGGAACCTTCTCCTATTGTCAGCGTAACTCTTCTGACGGCTCTGCGCGGTGAGTAGGTGTTGCCGTATCAACTTAATCTGTGCTGTAGTCTCAGTAACCAACTCTAGTCCAATCAGCGCAGGCTCACCGGCCTCTGTCCAACACACTGGCGATCTACACGGCCTACCATACAAGGCCTCAAATGGAGCCATCTGGAGGCTTGCCTGGTAACTGTTATAGTAAGAGAACTCCACCAGTGGCAAATGATCCTCCCATCCGCCCTTGAAGTCTAACATGCATGCTCTCAGCATATCCTCCAATGTCTGTATTGGCCTCTCCGACTGTCCAGTCAGTGTATGGATGAAATGCTGTGCTAGTCAGTATGTCGGTCCCCATAGCTGACTGCATGCCCTGCCATACTCTGCCGGTGAATCGGCCATCTTTGTCGGACACAATAATCCGAGGAATACCATGTAGTCTGATGATATCCCGGATGTACCGTCGACCCAATGTCTCCGATGAATCTGTCATCTTGATGGGAAGGAAATGCGCGGACTTAGTCAACCGGTCCACTACAACCCATATCGCATCGTTGCCCTTTGATGACCTTGGCAATCCTGTTGCGAAATCCATAGATATGTGCTCCCATTTCCACTCTGGCACTGGTAGGGGTGCGAGTAAACCCGGTGGTTTCTGATGTTCTGCCTTAACCTGCTGACAAGTTAGACAACGAGCAACAAACTCTGCCACATCTTTCTTGAGTCCACGCCGCCAATAGTGCCTCTTAAGATCATGATACATCTTGGTGCTGCCCGGATGGATAGAGAGCTTGGTTTGGTGTGCTTCAATCAACAACTCTCTTCTGCAGAGCTTAGGCACATATGTCCTGCCTCTGAACACAAGACCCTGTCCTGGTCGTAATTCCCACTCCAGTACAACCTCACCGCTAGACATCTTAGCCCATGTCTCCTCCACCTCTGGATCTGTCCGTTGCTCCCGTTCAATCTCGGAGACCATGTTAGATCGTATGATCAGATTATATATGGTCCCATGATTATTCCTCATTTAAATCCCTTTAAAAATCACTCACATTCATTCATTTAAAACCCTAAAATCATTAACCAACCTCCATGTATTCCATTATTTAAAACCCTAAAAATCATACCTCATTTACCATGGGGTTCGGCCATACTACATGGCCGAACCCTATCGTCCATGATTTCCTTCAAATCTTACATACATCCATGCTTAAAACAATTCTTAATACCAATGTCCTTAATGCATTTATTTTTTTCTTAACCTAATTTACCCATTAGGGTTTTGTCTATTTTTCATCCTTACTTCATCTTTTGGATGGATTTAAATCTAAGGCCCATAACACTTTGGCCACCAACCAATCCAAGAAATGGATTCCATGCTCTCTCCTTAACCCTAAAAAGAAATAACTTCTTGTTTAAGAATTACTTACAATCCGACGTCTCCTCCAGTTTTTCTTCCTCCTCTTGGACTCCTTGGCCTTCTCTTCTCTTCTTCTCCTTGATCTTTGGGTTAAGATGCTTGATCAAGATGGAGTCTCCAAGGTTTGGGTTTGGCTAAGGTAGGGTTAGATTTGAGAGAGAGAGAGGATGGAGATGAGAAAGATGTCTCAAGGTCTTTGTCTTGAGGTGATCGGCCAACACTTGGGCTTTTCTTCCTCTTCTCTAAGCTTTTCTCCTTCTTTTTCCTTAGTTTTCTTCCTCTCTTCCTTGGGTGTGTAAGGGATGGTTTTGAGAGTGAAAGAGATGGAGGACGTGTGAAAGAGTTAGATGGAATGGAGAGAATGAGATGAAAAAGTCATCTCATCTCTTGGTTGCTTAAGATATACTCCACATTAACTCCTCCCACCAACCCACACAAGATATTTTTCATGCTTTATGGTGGTGGTTGGGATAACCACCACCAAGCCCAATGTTTTTGGTGTCTAGAAATGGGTGGTTTAGTTTTCCAACTTTGACCATTTGACCACCCTTTTTGGATAATTTAAACCTTTAATTAATTAGATAATTAGGTTAATTAATTTCCATTTAACTTAATTCCATTTGCTTAAATTGCCTTCATACATCTACCCATGGTTGACCAATTCAACCATGGTGGCCGGCCCCACCAATCCTTGGTCCCCACGCCACCTCACTTGGTGAGGTGGAGGTGGGTCCCAATTGGCCATGTCACCTTGGTCAATTCATCACCAACTTAGGTGATTTAAATTTAATTAAATCCATTCGTCTTATTGGATCACTATTGGGCACATGGCCCAATTAAATTCACCCTTACCCATTTACCTTAGAGCTTACATTATCTTGACTCATTGGGTCCCATATGGGTATTGGGCCCAATTTGACCATCCTTGGCCCCATTGACCATAATTGACCATTTAAATGATTTTAAATCCAATCCATGGTCCATTAGGCCATAATTGGACCTTTGTCCAAATTTTTATCCATTTACCATCTATTCCATCAAATTTCCCAATTTCCATTATTAAAATAAATAATATTCACCTATATATTGATTTACAAATTCCGGGCCATTACAGGTATTGGGCCCAATTTGACTATCGTTGACCCTTTAAATGAATTTAAATCCAATCCACGGTCCATTGGGCCATACTTGGGTCTTTGTCCATATTTTGATCCATTCACCATTTATTCCATCAAATTCCCAAATTTTCACCATTAAAATAAATAATATCCACCTATATATTGATTTACAATTTCCGGGTCCATTACATAAAATCTAGGGTTTGGCCATGCAAGGCGCAAACCATGATCTTTGATCATTCTCCATCCCTTACATTAAACATGCATGAGGTCCTTTTGCATAACAATATTAGGGTTCGGCCATGCAATGGCCGAACCATGTTCCTTGCCCATTTTTTCATGCTTAAGCCATATATACATAGTGTCCTTAGTAATCCATCTTTTTCATAACCTATCTTACACATTAGGGTTTTGTCCATTTTCTATCTCATTTCTTGGATGGATTTTAAATCCATGTCCCATAATATTTTCGACCAACTTTCCAATCAGAAATGGAATGTTCCTTTAACCTCTTTCTACTTAATAAAATCTTGTCAAGTACTACTTACCGATTTCGCGACTCCTCCGTTTTCTTTCGTTCCGCTTTGCTCCTCCGATCTTCTCCTTCCTTAATCTTTTCTTTCTCCTCCTTGATCTTCGGCCAAGGGTGAGCTTGAGAGGAAGAGGGTTTAAGATAAAAACCCCAAGAGATGGTTCGGCCTAGGTAAAGGTTTGAGAGAGGGAGAGGAGGAGAGAATGGGAGAAAACTCTTAGTCTTTTTTGTTTTGTTCAATGAGAGAGGTCGGCCAAGCTTGAGAGAGGGAGAGAAGTTGAGATGGAAAACTCTAAGTGTTTTCCTTTGTTCAATGAGAGAATCGGCCAAGCTTGAGAGAGGGAGTGAGTGAGAATGAATGAGATGGAAAGCTAACCCTTTCCATCTTGTCTAGGGTTTCCTTGGGTAAGACTCCACCCTCATCAATGTGGAGTCTTCCCCATGAGTCCTTTAACCAAACAAAGGAATATGCCCTCCACATGGCACACACCACCCTCTCCAATGGTTTTGGGTTAGTGGTTTGCATGAGATGGAACCCCCACCTCTCCTTTGACCAACCATGAGAATGCAAGCCCTCCACATGGGTTCTCTGTCTAGCCAAGAGGGTGCATGCCCTCCACATGGCATACCACCCCCATCTCCAATGGTTTTGGCTTAGCTAGTGGTTTCCATGAGATGGAAACCACCCACCTCTCCTTTGACTCAATGCATCTTTTCATCTTCCATGTGACTCACCCCCATTTGTCTCACTCCATTAAAATGTAACTCAACTCCTAACTCAAGCATTAGAATTTATTTCCATCTAACTTAGGTGATTTAATTAAATAATTTAATTCAACTCACTTCACTTGATTATCTTTAATTCACCCATGAACTCACCCATGGTTGACCAAGTCAACCATGGTGGCCAGTCCCACATGTGTAACACTTCGGAATTCCATGTTATCAATATTTACAGAATTTTCCATTTTAATTGTGAATAAATGGATATGAACCTTAGATGGGTATGGTGTTGGGTCAATGGGCCAATTAGGACCCAACGGTTTTGGTATAAGGTTCAATTTAAAGCAAATGGGTAAGGCACATTTAATTGGGTCAATGTTGCTATTTTGGTCAAAATGCCCAATTGGGACCCAATGGGTCTTGGTTAACTTGGTTGACCACCAAGTGAGTTCAAGCCTAATTAAATGGGGCTGAATTAAAATGGTAATGCAATATATCTATAAATAAAGGGATCTGGATTAAGTGGCATGCGCATAGAGGGAACATGGAAAGATTTTAGGAATGGGATATTGTGCATACAGATGTGAGGTTTTCGGATGACATGGGAACGTATATTGACTAGATTTTAGGAGTTATAGCCGAATAAGGTTTGTCCTAAATGGGCAACACGCATGGATGAGTTGGGATTAGGCAATGACATCTGATTGCCTAATCCAAATAAAGAAGATGTCTAGAGTTAAATATAGATTGCTTTGGCCGTGTATGTGAGATATGCATATCCACATTGATGCGCTAGAGTATCTCAAAAAGGGGTCCTTTCCCTTGATTAAGAGCGGTATTAAGGAATTACTAAATTGAAGGTCACAACATCTTCTAAATATACGATCGATTGGAAGGAGGTAGCATAAGACAAGAGGGGTGCACGGAATACACAATCAAGGGAAGGCTTGACGCTGGTGCTCTGGCAATAAGGTGTTCTCGGCAGTGTGCAAGGAGGAGAGGCAGCCAGCTGTGTGAAAGATCAAGTAGAAAGAGGCTAAGGAAGAAAAGGATCGGAAGAACAAGTTGGAACGAAGGAAAACCAGAGGAGTCGCGGAATCTGTAAGTATTTTGATAATTTTGTTTAAAGAAAGGAACCATAGGGTTCGGCCATGGTGTATGGCCGAACCCCATGGAAGAAAATTGAGGGAATGATATAGAAATTTAATGGAATGATGAACCATAGGGTTCGGCCATGTTGTATGGCCGAACCCCATGGAAGGACATTGGTTTTTTTAATGGAAGTTTGGAGGATGAAAATCATAGAGTTATGTTTATAATTTTAAAAGGTTTTAAAGGGTGTAAATGGACTTATGTATGAGAACCATTGACCATGGGTTCAACTATGAGGTATGGCCGAACCCCATCAAAAACTTTGATCATGGTTATTTGATTTATGTGGAGGAAAAGATGAATCATAGGGTTCGGCCATGCTGTATAGCAGAACCCCATGGGAAATGTTATTTATGATTTATTTTAAAAGGATGTATGGTTGATGGCTTTAGATGCAATTAGATCATGAAAACCATGGAAGTTGATTAATAATTTTATTGGGTTTCAAAGCATGAAAATTATGAATGATGTATGAGAACCATGAAAGGATCAAACCATATTGGTTTGATATATTTAAGGAAAATGAGGAACCACCATGGCCGAACCCCATGTAAAGGGATTAAGGATTATAAATGGGTTAAAATGATGTAAAGGATGGTGAACCATGGACCACCATGGCCGAACCCCATGAAGAATGTTTGTGCATAAAATGTTAGTCATGGACCTATGTTGTGGACCTAAACATAAGGTGATATAAACAATGGCAAAGATGTAAATAAGAGTGAAAATGATAGACCATGGGTTCGGCCATGGTGTGTGGCCGAATCCCATGGGGAATGATTTATGGATTTAATGTATGAATGGTTAGATTAATGGAATGTTAGCCGTGGATGGCAATATGGTAATTAAGTAGAAATAAAAGACCATGGGTTCGGCCATACACCATGGGGAAGCTTTGATGGACTTAGGGTTTATGTAAGTTAGATTAAATGAATGAGAAGTGATATGATCTTGGACTTAAGTTAAATGAGCAAAACGGGAACTAAAACCTAGTAAGTGAGGTTCGGCCATGGTGTATGGCCGAACCCCACAAGTTGGGTTTATGGACTTGGACATTATTGCAAATCAAATAGGACATGGTTTTAAATCATTGTTATATTATAAGGTAACGGGACCTCACAAGGTGTGTACGATCGTGAGCAGGTTACCGGGCGAAAGCGCAAGGACACGTTAGTGGTCTTTGGTAGGATTCCACCTCTTTGAAACCATGGGTTTATGTACAATGTTTTTATTTTATTTTGATGAATTTACGTTGTAAAAGATATGTTTCAAATGTGAGTTTTAATGCTATGTTTACAATATAAAATAGCATATGTTTCATTAGCATCTCATGCATGGCATGGGGTGAAGGATATGTAACCGGCGGGGCCACACTCCGTCGGGGCATCCGAAAGACCAATGTGGGGATACCTTGATGTGCATTTCCATCAAGAAGAAACCGGAGGGACCACACTCAGTCGGGGCATCCGAAAGACCTATGTGGGGGTACCTTGATGATGAGAATTCCATCAAGAGGTTATTTGTACTTGTGATGGGTGGGACTCATTGCATTTGACATCATGACATGGCATTGTTTTATATGGTTTGATTTTATGTTATTATATATGATTTGTACTAACCATGTGTCGACCCTAAATGGAATACCTACTGAGCGCGTTGTTCTAACGCCCTACTTCTACCCTAGTGGATGATACAGGAAACGAGGGGAACACTGAATGCGAAAAGGGCAAGGCGTAGGAGCTTAGATGCTTTTAGTTTTTATTTTGCTTAAGATACTCATGGACTTATAATTTGAGTAGTTAGAATTCAGCATGTAATAACTTAGATAACTTTGCTATGGTCTGAATGGTTTGTTGGATATTTTAAGTTAACTTTAATTATGATTAAAGACTTGAAGTACTTTGCTATCTAAAATGGAATAGAATTAGGTTCTATTATAATTCCGCAGTTATGATTTTAATCCGCATGTTTATATTGTTACGTGTGAACCGTTTTCATGGACTTAGTCCATGCACACATAGGGTTGGCCAGTTAAGAGTCGGACTTTACAAGTTCGGACTTAGCTCGGGTCGTGATGTCCCGCTCTCTATCACTCTTTTAAAAAAAATAGACTCTGATTTTCGGAAAGCGAGTGAAAAAGGGCAGGGCGTTACAACATGTGCCTTAGTCCACAAGCCACATCACTTGATGAGGTGGAGTTGGGTCCCACTTGGTTATGCCACTTGGATAATTCCTCATACACTTGCCACCTCACTTGATGACCCCATGACTTTGATCTTAATTGGGTCCATCACCCGATTAAATCCATTCCTTACCCATTTACCCTAATCATCAATCCATCTTGACCCATTGGATCCCAATTGGGCATTTGACCCAATTGACCACATTGACCCAATTAAATAAAATTAATCATATCCATGGTCCCTTGGACCATACTTGAGCCATTGCCCCAACTTGGATCCATCTAACATCCATTCCATCTATGAATCTTAATTTTTAACAATTAAAATAAATAATAACCAATATATTTATTGCATTGAAAATCCGGACTATTACAAGATATATCCAGTGATGTTTGTAGTTGAAGCGGATTTTCCAACAGTGTGAACAAAACTTGAGTCTGTTTGGAAAAAAAAAAGTCTATCCTAATATTGGCTAAGTACACACTACACTCAAGGTATAAATCTTGTAAAATGAAATTTAGAGTTATATGATGTCTGGAGCTCTCATCCTTGTGCTCCTGTTAAATATGTTGATAGTTGTGAGTATTATCATTGTAAGCCCTCACGAGACTATAACTCGTCTACTAGTGGAGAGTTAGGGGTTTAAAGGCTTGTTGCATACACTAAATGCACTCGAGAGTACCAACGAAAGTGCTTTATTTTTAGGATTTCCATTTAAAATTTCTCTGTCTTTAGAATTTTTAGCTTTAGTTTTGCTTGAGCACTAGCAATATCTGAGTTTGGGGGTATTTGTTAAGCATTGAAATATTACATTTGTACCCCTGATTATTTGACCAGTTAATCATCAATTTTGTATATAATATGCATTTAATGTAGTTTCTCAGTTTTGTAGTAAAAAATAGAAAGTTCAGGAAAATCAAGCTAATTTAGTGGAAAATTGTAAATTTAGAGTTTTAAATTGAAGACCTAGAATTTTTATAATTATTTAATGCAACCATTTAGGATCTCTTCATCTAAATTAATTAATCTGGATCCATTTATGAGAGTCTAAGATTAATTAATAATTTTTAGATTTTAAGCAGCTGAATAATTATTTAATTTTAGATGTTAGAAGCTGCATTCTAAGTGCCAAAGCCTGAATTTTAATTCATTGGGCCAAGACTCACTTCAAATGGGCCAGTCCACATATAAGTCCATACGCATTCTGTCATTGGACCAGGACAATGTGCAAGCTCAGTCCAACTAAGGTCCAAGCTCTCAAATCCAATTCGAGTGGGCCTAAGTTGAGGTCTAGATCCAAGTCCAAAGCCCAAGTCAACTCCATGGTCCATGTTTGAACTTCACCTAAGCACAACCCAATTATCCATGGCCAATACCCATAACGCAACCTCACATCCACACCATCCAATTTCAACCTTAGATTTTAACTCTCCTATTCAAATACCAAATTAGGTCAAACCTTAGATCCACCGTCAAATCTAACCCATTCATTCATTTATCATTAGATCTAGATCATCCATCATCATCATGACCATTTTAACCTTAGATTAGTATTCATCCATGCATCACCTACTAATTCATGCATTCATTTTATGCATTAATCATCTTAGCCATTAGATATTAGGTTATCTAATCTCATCTCTTCATTCATCTCTTAGAAACCCTAGAGCCTCCACATGCATCCATCACATACACACATGGCCTTAGATTTAGGTCAGGCATTTCATTAATCATCTAGGATCAACCTTTGAATCTAAACCCTCCATTAATCATCTACCTAATTCTATAATTATTTTTACCCAAAATGCCCTAGAGCCATAGATCTTAACCCCAAGTAATCACATCTGATAGAGAGTTTTCTCTCTTTAGTGATAGAATATGATTGACCCTAGAGCGAGGGGGGTGAATAGGTCAATCCCAATTTTCATGGTGTTCACAAATTTCTTGATTGTTTAAAGTTTAAGTGAAGAGGAATAACAATATTAATCAAGAGTTTTGTTTAGTGTGATAAATTGTTTTTAATTATTTAAATGATTACACGAAGTTTAGAACCCTTTGCATATTGCTTGATTATCAATGCATGCGTTGTAACGTCCCACCCTTTTTCACTCGCCGAAAATCAAAATATATTTCTTTTAAAATAAAAGAGTGAGATAGAGCGGGAACGTCACGACTCGAGCTAAGTCCGAGTTTCCAAAACCCGACCCTTAACTGGCCACCAATGCGTGTGCGTGGATCAAGTCCGCTAAAACAGTTCACACGCTTACAAACAATTGCAGAATAAACATATGGATAAAATTTCATCCATAACCATGACATCAATATTAAGCAAGGAAGTCAATCACATAAAATTAACTGAAGTTTAAATACCCAAAATATCGTCCAACCATAGCAAAATAATCTAAGTTATTACAGTCTCAAAATTAATAGTTCTCCCAATACATCAATTCAAAATCAATTAAATAAAGCCAGCATAAGCTGCTCAAGCTCCTAAGCTTGGCTTTCTTCACGTTCCATGTCCTTTCCATTTCCTGTTCCATCATCTAAAGGGTAGAAGTCGGGCGTTAGTCAACGCGCCCGGTAGGAATTCTAAATAGGATTATGTACACATAGGATCAATATAAAAATCACAATAAGTGCCTCATATTAAAACTGTAAACATATCATAGTACTAAAAACAACGCATGATAATCATATTCAAATCATGCTAATGTATGTGTCATGTCATGGGCATCATATGCCAATGATCTCTCACCCAATCTCCATATCCAACACCATACAAATCATATCAACAGTTTCCATGATAAAATAAAATCATATCAAGGTGCTCCCTTGGCCATTTACGTCCGTAAGTGTCTTGTGACGGCACCACCAGGTCACTATTATACCTCCCCACGTGTGTTAATCGGAATTACCGATGGGGCGTGGACTCCTTCCTCTGTGCAGGACTTTTGGACTGGTTACCCTGGAGCTCTTTGGCCCAAATTACAGCGTACCCCTATCTAGCAATCCAGGACAAGGCAAACATATCAATGGTTCACATAGCTTCTGCCAAGCTAGTTTTCAAGCCCCAAGTCATGTCCAGACAGCTCATAACTTGGCTGGCTGTCCCATGTGCTCCCTCCCATGCCATGCATGAGATTATGAATGCAATAATGCCATTCCATTTCAAATCACATGATACCATTGAAAACAGTTCATAATCATATACATTTCATAAATCAAATTAAGTCATCATGTTGGGAAATACAAAATCAATAACACAAATATATATAAGATCCACATGTATTTTAATAAGGTAGAAATCCTACCAAATCCCATTATCCTATCTTTGTTGTTTGTGAAGATACCGACCAACGATCCTGTCACAACGAGTCACTAACCTTTTGCGAAATCTCTTTACCTTAATGAATTTAATCACATACATATGTCAATTTGATTATCCATCTAGTTTCTATCATCCCTTACATCCTTCCAGATAAATTGAAGTTTCGGGAAAAATTATTAAAAATTTAAACTTTTCAATTCAATCGACTGAATCAGGGATTCAGTCGACTGAATCATGCCTAGCTACAGTTCTCTGCCTTACCACAGACTTTCAGTCGACTGAACTATACAGTCAGTCGGCTGAAACCCTACTCAGTACTGTTTATTCCTTGACTCGCTACCTTTCAGTCGACTGAATCACAAATTCAGTCGGCTGACTCTGAGTCAAACCCTTTGAATTCTCGGTCAATCTTATTTCAGTCGACTGAATCACAGATTCAGTCGGCTGATTCTCTGAGTCAAACCCTTTGAATTCTCGATCAATCTTATTTCAGTCGACTGAATCACAGATTCAGTCAGCTGACTTTGGATCAGATTTACTGTGTGTTCGGCTAGTATAGATTCAGTCGACAGAATCCATGATTCGTTCGGCTGAATCCTCAACCAACAATTTCCGTGTTTGATAAACAATCATTCAGTCAACTGAATCATAGATTCAGTCCGCTGAAACACGCCAGATTCCTTTTCTTATTTGTTACGTCTATGTTCAGTTGACTGAATCATAACTCCCAAAAATGGTTTTCTGTATTCAGCCAAAGCCATTTCAGTCGACTGAATCCCAGATTCAGTCCACTAACTGTTTGTCAGTCTCTTTTGTTTGAATTTTTGGCCTGACACTTCTTCATGAAATTTACTCCTATCATTATTCAAACATATTTAACATCATCCATATAACTTCTAGATGGATTTATTCCACCCTCTAGCCAAAGCTAGAATCTTTACATAACTATTCAATCTTTGTGTTAACACATAGATTCGAATGTCACCTTTCTTTCGTTTCAAATCGAAGCTAATCTTTAAATGGATTTCCATACCATGGCCTTAATACATTTTGGCCATTCCATTTCATCCATCATGGAATCCATAGATTTGGCCACTCTGTGGTCAAGCTATGTTTTTCTCTTAACCTTAATCCTATATTATCCTCTTACTTAAAACATAGCTTTTCCCCGTCTCCTTCTTTCCTGTGGTCTGTATTCCTTCTTTACTCCTTCTCTCCTTTCTTTGTTCTTCAGCAAATCCTCTAAGTATCGATGGTCTAAGTGAAAGAGAGATAGAGAAGAAGATGAGAAATCTTTTTGTTTTGGAGAGAGTGGTCGGCCAAGGGGTGTGAAGTGTCCCTTGGTTGGTACCCCTTTGTAACAGCTCAAGGCTCTTCCACTTCCCCTCTTTATGTCTTTGTCTATTTAAGGTGTCCCTTGGCTTAACCAAAGAGACCCTTGGCTAAAACCAAGACATCCTTCCACCTCCCCAACGTGTCCACTCAAGATGGAAGCCCTCCATCTTCCCACTCAACTCAGTTTAATTTATTGAACTCATTTCCCAACTCAACTCCTTTGAACTCACCCATGGTTGACCAAGTCAACGATGGTTTAGCCGACCATGCACCATATTGCATTTAGGTGCCACCTTGGCCATATCACTCGATGATGTGGTACTTTGTCTTAGTTGGCTTCCATGCATGCTACATGGTAATGCCACCTTACATACATGCCACCTCACTTGATGAGGTGGATTATATACATTGGATCTTAATTGGGTAATTTGACCCATTTACTTGACCTTACCCAATTACTTATACTTAAGCTCATCTATGACCCATTGGGTCTTAATTGGGTCATTGATCCAGTCATTGCCCATCTAACGACAACTTCCATTAATTCACAAATTAAAAGGACAATTCCAATATATATTTATGTAATGAAAATCCGGGGTGTTATAATATTACCCTCTTTTGAAATTTTTGTCCCGAAAATTGAGCGAAATAAGGTTTCAAATAGATTGCATAAATAACTCAGGAAGAGCTGCTCTCATTTCTGATTCAAGTTCCCAAGTGGCTTCCTCATTACCATGTCGATCCGATACCACTTTGACGAATGAAATTGCCCGGTTCCATGACACCCTTTGTTCTGTCTCAACCACTCTGACAAGCCTTTTAACGTAAGACACGTCACTTTGCACCTCTATGTAATAGCCTGGAATTTTTAAATCAATGAATATGTGGCTATTATTTGTTTTAATGATGGAAATTGGGAAATTTAATGGAATAGATGGTAAATGGATCAAAACTTGGACAAAGGCCCAAGTATGGCCCAATGGACCATGGATTTGATTAAATTCATTTAAATGGTCAATGATGGTCAAATTAGGCCCAATACCCATTTGGGACCCAATGGGTCAAGATAATTTAAGCTTTAAGGTAAATGGGTAGGAGGTGAATGTAATTGGGCCATGGGCCCAATGGTGATCCAATTAGTTGGGAATGGATTTAATTAAATTTAAATCATCTAAGTTGGTGATGGAGAGATCAAGGTGACATGGCCGATTGGGACCCACCTCCACCTCACCAAGTGAGGTGGCGTGTGGACCAAGGATTGGTGGGGCCAGCCACCATGGTTGAATTGGTCAACCATGGGTGGATACATGGAGGGAAATTAAGAAAGTGGCATTAGGTTAAGTGGGAATTAATTAACCTAAGTTAATTAGCTAATTAATTAAATGATTAAACTATCCAAAAGGTGGTCAAATGGTCAAAGATGGGAGACCAGACCACCTCATTCCAAAAGCCCAAAAACGTTGGCTAGTGGGGGTTTTATCCCAATCACCACCATTAAAGCATAAAAAATATCCCATGCTTCGTTGGTAGGAGGAGTTAATTGTAACGCCCGCCCCTTTTCACCGTAAAATCAGAGTACATTTTTTTTTTTTTTTTAAATAAAAGTGACAAAGGGCGCGGACGTCACGACGCGAGTTAAGTTCCGAGCTTCTAAAGCCCAGCCCTTAACTGGCCAACCCTACGCGTGCGTGGAACATAAGTCCACGAGTACGGTTCACGCGTAGCAAGTAAGCTCACGGAACATAAAAATAAATGCGGATGATCATAGAACTATCCTACAAGTTCTTCAGATAGCAGGGAAGAAATACCCAATTAATTACGAAAATGCCATTATACTGTATTATCCAAAATAATACCTAAACATAGCAAACTACTTAAATTATTACATTTCCGACAAGCTAACTATACAAATACATTTTTTCCAAAATAAAGTAAAACAAAATAATTAGTCCGCCTCCCCAAGCTCCTAAGCTTGGCTTCCGTCTCGCCCTTCCGGTCCGCCATCTCCTGCATCGTCAGCTAGGGTAGAAGTAGGGCGTTAGAACAACGCGCCCAGTAGGATTTCGAGTAGGGCTAGCACATGGGTTAGTAATAACCACATACAGATAATAACACAGTGAAAACTATAAACCACCATATACTGAAATATAAGTAAATGATATGTCATGGGTGTCAATGTTATAATCCCACTCATCATTCCTGCCATATACTGTCATATCCCTCTTGACGGAAAAACCTCGTCAAGATATGTCCAACCGTAAAATATCCCCCTTGACGGTAAAGCCTCGTCAAGGTGTCCCCATGCCTGTTCTCGGTCGCCCCGACGGAGCATGGACTCCGGTTTGTTTATTTTTTTTTTTTCCGCCCATGCCATGCATGAGATGTAATGCATTATGCTATGTAATATGTATATCTCATACTCTTAATATACCATACATAGCCTTACCATATAATGCATAATCTTAAAAATAATAAACCATAGTATTAAACATAATGTCCATAATCATAGAACAATTTTTTTAAGATCAATCCCAAAGTCAACCAAAATAAGATAAATATACCATTACACATCCATGGCTTACAAGTAGGTAGAAATCCTACCGAATACCGACTCGCGTCCTTTTTCGGCTTCGTCCGATAATCCGGCTACCGACACGCGTACCGCTCGCGATATCCAATACCTTATTACATACACATAATTAGTCCATATTTTAACCATTTCTAAGCCCATACATCATATCTTAGTGGGTTGCTTCATTTTGATCAATATTTACGGTTTTGCCACTACCTCCCCTATAGTTAAACATTAACTTAATTATATACATTTCTTTGTCTAAAAATTCATTCATGGATTCAGGTCCATTAATGATCCATCACCCATATCTCAAGATCATTAAATCAGCCACTTAATTGAACCTAAACTCCATTAATTTAATCATATACAAACACATTAACCTTAGGCCAAACAAGTCTACATACATCACTTAGTTCCATCACACATTTGACTTATCATTTTTTTATCATCATAAACTACATTTTTGGAATCCATGAATGTCCCCTTTAATCATGCCATATTCCTCATTTACTAATTCATATACATACACCTTCATCTTAGTCCTTAATTGGTTCACACAAAATGGGTCCATTGGTGTCTCCTTAACCATAATATAACAACACTAGAATTTAGCCATTTAAATATTCTAATCCTCATTCATTTCCCACATACATAACACCAAAATTAATCATAAGTTTACCCACAAATAGGTCATGAAATCCATTTACGAATCACTACATTCAATCATTAACTCCTTAAAAAAATCATAAACCCTCTTTCCCATGATTTTTCTTATAAAACCCCTTCAAACTTAATCACATTTAATCAAGAAATTTAAAACCCTAAACCATCCTCCATGGTTTTCCATTCTTCATAAACCCTAATAAATCATTAAAATGCCCAAATTACTTTGCATATCCTCCATTCCTTAAAACCCTAAAAAAAATCATACATTAATTATATAACCCTTAATCCATTTTTGTTTTCCCTAACCCTAACCTATCCATTAGAGTTTCCTCCACTTTCCATCCTTCCATTTTGATGGATTTAAAATCCATGGCACAAAATTATTTAGCCACCATTAAATTTAACCAAAAAGAATTCCAATTCTTAAACCCTAAAAAAAATCCGAAACTCTTGTTTAAGAAATACTCACAATCCGTCGTCTCCTCCGACTTCCGCCGCTCCCGTCGGCTTCCTTAGCCTCCTTTCTCCTTCCTTTTAATCTTTGGTAGGTCAAGATGCTTGATCAATGGTGGAAACCTCCAAGCTTAGAATTGGCCAAGGTAGGGTTTACTTGAGAGAGGGAAAGGAGGAGATGATGAGAAGAAGATGGTAAGTCTTGACCTTAGAATGGTGGACCATGCTTGCACCTCTTCTCTTCTTTCTTCTCTTCTCCTCTTCCTTTCTTAATTTTTTTCTTCTCTTCTTGGAGTGTGGGACGGTGGTGGAGAGCAAAATGGGAAAAAAATGAAATGAGAGAAAAGAGCATCGATGGAAGAAGATGGTTAAAAGAGATAAAGTTTATCTCAATTGGGTGGAGTAATCAATTCCTCCCACCAACCCCACATAGATATTTTCCATGCTTTTTTGACCCCAACAACACTTGCCAACGTTTTTTGATGCCTTAAGATAAGATGGCATTTGGTTTTCCACTTTTTGACCATTTGACCCTCATTTGATTATTTTAATCATTTAATAAATTAACTAATTACTAAGTTAATTAGTTCCCACCTAATTTAATTCCATTTCTTAACTTCCTTCTATGAATCCACCCATGGTTGACCAAGTCAACCATCGTGGCCGGCCCCATCAAACCTTGGCCCACATGCCACCTCACTTGATGAGGTGGAGGTGGGTCCCACTTGGCCACACCACCATTGTTTAATTCCAAATTACTTAGGGTGATTGAATTTCATTAAGCCCACTCTAAATGGATCACCATTGGGCCCATGGCCCAATTACATTTCCATCTAGCCCATTTACCTTAGAGCATAACCATCTTGACCCATTGGGTACCAAATGGGTATTTGACCCCATTTGACCATTCTTGACGCATTTAAATAAATTTAAATCCAAACCATAGTCTATTGGGCCACACTTGGGCCTTTATCCAATTTTGGCCCATTTACCATTTACTCCACCAATTTTCTAATTTCCATCATTAAAATAAATAATATTCACATTTATATTAATTCCAAAATTCCAAGACCTTACAATACAATCCTCTTTTAAAATTTTCGTCCCGAAAATTCGAGCGAAGTAGAGGTTCAAAACATCTTACAGAAAGAGTTCCGGATGAGAGGCTCTCACTTCCGACTCAAGTTCCCAGGTGATTTCTTCATTACCATGTCGTTCCCATACCACCTTGACGAACTGAATGGTCCGGTTCCGCAACACCCTTTGCTCGGTCCCGACTATTCTGACCGGCTTTTCCACATATGTCACATCGCTTTGCACATCGATGTCTTGAATATTCAATACATGTGAAGGATCAGGGTTGTACTTCCTCAACATAGACACATGGAATACATCATGTAATGATGATAACTGCGGAGGGAGCGCCAACTGATAAGCTACCCCCCCCACCCTCTTCAAGATTGGAAACGGTCCCACAAATCTAGGTGACAGTTTCCCCTTCTTTCCAAATCTCATGTGTCCCTTCCGTGGTGAGACTTTCAAAAACACCAAGTCCCCCACCTCAAATTCGAGGAACCTTCTCCTTTTGTCGGAGTAACTCTTCTGTCGGCTTTGTGCAGTGAGTAGATGTTGCCGTATCAATTTAATCTGCGCTGTAGTTTCTGCAACCAACTCCGGTCCAATCAGCGCAGGCTCACCGGCTTCTGTCCAACACACTAGTGATCTACATGGCCTACCATATAAGGCCTCAAACGGAGCCATCTGTAGGCTTAACTGATAGCTGTTATTGTAGGAAAACTCCACCAGTGGTAAATGATCCTCCCATCCACCCTTAAAGTCTAGCATGCATGCTCTCAGCATATCCTCCAATGTCTGTATTGTCCTCTCCGACTGTCCATCAGTCTGTGGATGAAATGCTGTGCTAGTTAATACGTCGGTCCCCATAGCCGACTGTAAGCCCTGCCATACTCTGCCGGTGAATCGGCCATCCCTGTCAGACACAATAGACCGGGGAATGCCATGTAACCTGATGATCTCCCGGATGTACCTTCGACCCAAAGTCTCTGATGAATCCGTCATCTTGATGGGAAGGAAATGTGCAGACTTGGTCAACCGGTCCACTATGACCCATATTGCATCGTTGCCCTTGGATGACCTTGGCAACCCTGTTACAAAGTCCATGGATATGTGTTCCCATTTCCATTCTGGCACCGGTAAGGGTGCGAGTAAGCCCGGTGGCTTCCGATGATCTGCCTTAACCTGCTGACAGGTTAAGCAACAAGCAACAAACTCTGCCACGTCTTTCTTAAGTCCATGCCACCAATAGTGCCTCTTAAGATCATGGTACATCTTGGTGCTGCCCGGGTGAATAGAGAGTTTTGTTTGGTGTGCTTCAATCAGCAACTCTCTTCTGCAATTCTTAGGCACATATGTCCTACCTCGGAACATAAGACCCTGTCCCGGTCGTAATTCCCATTCCGGTACAACTTCACCGGTAGACATCTTAGCCCATATCTCTTCCACCTCTGGATCTGTTCGTTGTTCCCGTTCAATCTCGGAGACCATGTGGGATCGTATGATCAGATTATATATGGTTCCATGATTATCCAGATAGAGTTTAAACTCTCTGATGGTATTCAACACCTCCCATTCTGTTCTGATCATACTGGCTACTGTTGCAGGTGATATGCGGCTGAGAGCATCCGCCACTTTGTTCGCCTTGCCAGGATGATACCGGAGTGCGAACTCATAATCTGCCAAGTATTCCATCCATCTACGTTGTCTCATGTTGAGTTCCTTCTGATCAAATAGGTACTTTAGGCTCTTATGGTCTGAGAATACCTCAAACTTCTCACCATAAAGGTAGTGTCTCCAGCTTTTAAGAGCGAAGACCACCGCTGCCAGTTCCAGATCATGTGTGGGATAATTGCGCTCATGAATTTTCAACTGTCTTGACCCGTACGCCACCGCCCTATTACCTTGACTGAGCGTACACCCCAGTCCCTCTCCTGAGGCATCACAGTACACCTCATAGTTTCTGCCTCTTTCCGGCAAGATCAAAATAGGAGCGGTTGTAAGCTTCTCCTTTAGCTCCTCAAATCTCCGGTTGCACAGATTTGACCATTCAAATTTGACTCCTTTCTGAGTGAGTCGGGTAAGTGGGGCTGCAATCTTGGAGAAATCCATAATAAATTTCCTGTAGTAACCGGCCAATCCCAGAAAACTGCAGATCTCGGTCACATTCGTCGGTGCTTTCCACTCCCTCACTGCCGCTACCTTAGCTGGGTCTACAGCTATGCCTTCCTCCGATATAACGTGCCCCAAGAAATTGACCTCTGATAGCCAAAATTCACACTTGCTGGCTTTGGCATACAACTGGTTCCTCTTCAGGGTGTTCAGAACTATCCGCAGGTGTTCAGCATGTTCCTCCTGACTCTTGGAATAGATCAGGATGTCATCAATAAATACAATTACAAACTGATCCAAGTAAGGACGGAATATCCTATTCATCAGGTCCATGAACACCGCCGGTGCATTAGTAAGCCCAAACGGCATGACTACATACTCATATAATCCATATCGTGTCCTGAAGGCTGTCTTCTCGATGTCTTCCTCTCTAACCCGGATTTGATGGTATCCGGACATCAGATCAATCTTGGAAAAGTGAGAGGAACCCCTAAGCTGATCAAACAGATCATCAATCCTGGGTAGGGGATATTTATTCCTGACAGTCAACTGGTTCAATTTTCTATAATCCACACACATCCGAAGGGTACCGTCCTTCTTCTTAACAAACAATACCAGGGCTCCCCATGCGGATGTGCTGTTCCAAATAAAGCCCAGCCTGAGCAGTTCATCAATCTGCTTTTTCAACTCAGTCATCTCAGCCGGTGCCATCCTGTAATGAGGTAATGATACTGGAGCTGCGCCGGGGTATAATTTAATCTCAAAGTTTATCTCCCTCTTAGGTGGCAAACCAGGGAGCTCTGTTGGAAATACCTCGGCATAATCTACTACCACCGTCGGAAGTTCAGCTATTGGTGCCTTATCTAATCTGAGGGTGTTCAAGGCAAGATGATTCAATTCTTCCTGCAGCCTTCTAGGAATGCCCTGTCGGTCAGCGGGCACTATATACCGCCTTCCTTCGGGTGACCAAAATATCACTCTACGAAGATGGCAATCAATATGGGCCTGATACGTAGCCAACCAGTCCATGCCAAATATAACATCGTACTCAGCCATATCGATTACTAAATAATTGAACTCGAATTTGAATCCAGCGAGTTCAGTGTTCAGTGCCGTGCATATGAGCCCCAAAGATGTGTCTCCGACAGGGGATACAATAGTAAGTGAGGTGGACAGATTCTGTACTAATGTGCCCGTAGCAGATATGAATGCAGCAGATATAAATGAATGGGAAGCTCCAGAATCAAATAATGTAATTGCATAAGAACTACCAACTACGGCCATACCTTGAATCACCGAGCGGTCTACTGCTACTGGAGAAGGTATAGCAAAAAGTCGTCCTGATCCCGTAGGGTTTGGCGCCCGTCCTGCCTGATTGTATGTTCTGCCCCCTCGCGGCGGAGCTGATCTAACTGGAGGGCGGGAGGAACCCTTGAAGTTAGAGGGTCTGCTGAGCTGCGGACACTCCCTCTTGAAGTGACCCTGTTGGCCACACTGATAGCAAGTGTTCCCACCTCTAGGAACCTGGGTAACTGATGCTGACTGGGAGGGCTGATTGGGGCGAAAGCCCCCTGTAGATCCAGTAGAGGATGAGGGTCTGCCGAAACTCGGGCGGAACCTTTTATTGGGTTGAAATGCACCCCGCCCACTCTGCCATCGGCGGTTGTCACGCCGCGCTACTTCATTCAATTCCCGCTCCACTATAGTGGCCCTGCCAACCACCCCTGCCAATGTAGGTTCCTTGAATACTGTCACCCTAGTTTTGATGCTCGGCCGAAGGCCCCGTTCAAACTTATGGGCCCTCCGGTGCTCAGTGTCCACCATGTAGAACGCGTAGACAGATAGTCGAAGGAACTCCCGGTGGTACTCTGCCACTGTCATATTGCCTTGTACTAATGATATAAAAGCTTCAGTCTGACTCTCCCTTTCTTCCTTCGGGAAAAACTGCTCTAGAAAAGTGGCTGAGAACCATTCCCAAGTCATGGCAATTCTTTCCCTTTCCGGCACCAGTGATTGTTGTTTTTCTACCACTTCCCACCAATTACCGGCATCCTCAATCAGTTGAGATGTTGCCAGTAAGATTCTGTCAGCCGGACTGGAAACCTGAAGCAGATTTAAGATCTGAGTGATCTTCTTTAACTAGTGATCTGCTCCTACAGCCCCTTCTTTTCCTCTAAAGTAGGGAGGACGCTGTTGCTGGAAGTCTTTAACCATCTTCCGCTTACTAGTGTCACTAGTAGTAGCATTTCCGTCGCTAGTAGTCGCATTTCTGCTTAAATGTTGCTGAAGAGCAGCAGCGACTGCCGCTTGAACTACATCTTTTAGCTCGGGAGGTACACCTTGTATGTTGATATTATTCTGTTCCTCCTCCCGATGGGGTACCTCCTCTTCCTGGCGAGGTGGTGATACCTCTTTCTGGTTGCGACGAGTCCTTCTCTTCGGAGCCATTTCCTAGTCATCGAAAACACTGACTTAGTTCCTTTTTCAAATGGAGGAAAAAGAAGAAAAAAAAAATACTAAACAATATACTTTGTTTCTCATTTTTTTTTTGGGGAAGATTGCCAAATAAGCACACTTGGTTTGGGGAAAACTTCCCAAGTATCTATGTTTCGTTCCATTTGTGAAATCGGGGAATTTTCTCCTATGTTCAATAGGCCTGCCATTATTCTGTCAAATTTGGGGAAGACCTAAACTTGTTTTCTCATGTCGGGAAAATGTAACCCTACTTGCTATGTTTGATAATTCCGACTTACATTGATTTTTTTTTTTCCCCTTGCTATCATCCCTTTCCGTCAAGTGTTGTTCTCAGATTAAACCCTTCAGTTTGAGTCAATCAAAGTAATTTAACCCGGCCCCCGTGCAGCGGTCTCCGAAGAGTCGGTCGGTTGGGATTCTTAGCCGTCAGTGAGACGTGCAACCGTCTTAATCTTACTTCGAGAGATTCATTCTTCCGAATTCGCTCTGATACCAACTGTAACGCCCGCCCCTTTTCACCGTAAAATCAGAGTACATTTTTTTTTTTTTTTAAATAAAAGTGACAAAGGGCGCGGACGTCACGACGAGAGTTAAGTTCCGAGCTTCTAAAGCCCGGCCCTTAACTGGCCAACCCTACGCGTGCGTGGAACATAAGTCCACGAGTACGGTTCACGCGTAGCAAGTAAGCTCACGGAACATAAAAATAAATGCGGATGATCATAGAACTATCCTACAAGTTCTTCAGATAGCAGGGAAGAAATACCCAATTAATTACGAAAATGCCATTATACTGTATTATCCAAAATAATACCTAAACATAGCAAACTACTTAAATTATTACATTTCCGACAAGCTAACTATACAAATACATTTTTTCCAAAATAAAGTAAAACAAAATAATTAGTCCGCCTCCCCAAGCTCCTAAGCTTGGCTTCCGTCTCGCCCTTCCGGTCCGCCATCTCCTGCATCGTCAGCTAGGGTAGAAGTAGGGCGTTAGAACAACGTGCCCAGTAGGATTCCGAGTAGGGCTAGCACATGGGTTAGTAATAACCACATACAGATAATAACACAGTGAAAACTATAAACCACCATATACTGAAATATAAGTAAATGATATGTCATGGGTGTCAATGTTATAATCCCACTCATCATTCCTGCCATATACTGTCATATCCCTCTTGACGGAAAAACCTCGTCAAGATATGTCCAACCGTAAAATATCCCCCTTGACGGCAAAGCCTCGTCAAGGTGTCCCCATGCCTGTTCTCGGTCGCCCAGACGGAGCATGGACTCCGGTTTGTTTTTTTTTTTTTTTTGCCGCCCATGCCATGCATGAGATGTAATGCATTATGCTATGTAATATGTATATCTCATACTCTTAATATACCATACATAGCCTTACCATATAATGCATAATCTTAAAAATAATAAACCATAGTATTAAACATAATGTCCATAATCATAGAACAATTTTTTTAAGATCAATCCCAAAGTCAACCAAAATAAGATAAATATACCATTACACATCCATGGCTTACAAGTAGGTAGAAATCCTACCGAATACCGACTCGCGTCCTTTTTCGGCTTCGTCCGATAATCCGGCTACCGACACGCGTACCGCTCGCGATATCCAATACCTTATTACATACACATAATTAGTCCATATTTTAACCATTTCTAAGCCCATACATCATATCTTAGTGGGTTGCTTCATTTTGATCAATATTTACGGTTTTGCCACTACCTCCCCTATAGTTAAACATTAACTTAATTATATACATTTCTTTGTCTAAAAATTCATTCATGGATTCAGGTCCATTAATGACCCATCACCCATATCTCAAGATCATTAAATCAGCCACTTAATTGAGCCTAAACTCCATTAATTTAATCATATACAAACACATTAACCTTAGGCCAAACAAGTCTACATACATCACTTAGTTCCATCACACATTTGACTTATCATTTTTTTATCATCATAAACTACAGTTTTGGAATCCATGAATGTCCCCTTTAATCATGCCATATTCCTCATTTACTAATCCATATACATACACCTTCATCTTAGTCCTTAATTGGTTCACACAAAATGGGTCCATTGGTGTCTCCTTAACCATAATATAACAACACTAGAATTTAGCCATTTAAATATTCTAATCCTCATTCATTTCCCACATACATAACACCAAAATTAATCATAAGTTTACCCACAAATAGGTCATGAAATCCATTTACAAATCACTACATTCAATCATTAACTCCTTAAAAAAATCATAAACCCTCTTTCCCATGATTTTTCTTATAAAACCCCTTCAAACTTAATCACATTTAATCAAGAAATTTAAAACCCTAAACCATCCTCCATGGTTTTCCATTCTTCATAAACCCTAATAAATCATTAAAATGCCCAAATTACTTTGCATATCCTCCATTCCTTAAAACCCTAAAAAAAATCATACATTAATTATATAACCCTTAATCCATTTTTTTTTCCCTAACCCTAACCTATCCATTAGAGTTTCCTCCACTTTCCATCCTTCCATTTTGATGGATTTAAAATCCATGGCACAAAATTATTTAGCCACCATTAAATTTAACCAAAAAGAATTCCAATTCTTAAACCCTAAAAAAAATCCAAAACTCTTGTTTAAGAAATACTCACAATCCGTCGTCTCCTCCGACTTCCGCCGCTCCCGTCGGCTTCCTTAGCCTCCTTTCTCCTTCCTTTTAATCTTTGGTAGGTCAAGATGCTTGATCAATGGTGGAAACCTCCAAGCTTAGAATTGGCCAAGGTAGGGTTTACCTGAGAGAGGGAAAGGAGGAGATGATGAGAAGAAGATGGTAAGTCTTGACCTTAGAATGGTGGACCATGCTTGCACCTCTTCTCTTCTTTCTTCTCTTCTCCTCTTCCTTTCTTAATTTTTTTCTTCTCTTCTTGGAGTGTGGGACGGTGGTGGAGAGCAAAATGGGAAAAAAATGAAATGAGAGAAAAGAGCATCGATGGAAGAAGATGGTTAAAAGAGATAAAGTTTATCTCAATTGGGTGGAGTAATCAATTCCTCCCACCAACCCCACATAGATATTTTCCATGCTTTTTTGACCCCAACAACACTTGCCAACGTTTTTTGATGCCTTAAGATAAGATGGCATTTGGTTTTCCACTTTTTGACCATTTGACCCTCATTTGATTATTTTAATCATTTAATAAATTAACTAATTACCTTAGGTTAATTAGTTCCCACCTAATTTAATTCCATTTCTTAACTTCCTTCTATGAATCCACCCATGGTTGACCAAGTCAACCATCGTGGCCGGCCCCATCAAACCTTGGCCCACATGCCACCTCACTTGATGAGGTGGAGGTGGGTCCCACTTGGCCACACCACCATTGTTTAATTCCAAATTACTTAGGGTGATTGAATTTCATTAAGCCCACTCTAAATGGATCACCATTGGGCCCATGGCCCAATTACATTTCCATCTAGCCCATTTACCTTAGAGCATAACCATCTTGACCCATTGGGTACCAAATGGGTATTTGACCCCATTTGACCATTCTTGACGCATTTAAATAAATTTAAATCCAAACCATAGTCTATTGGGCCACACTTGGGCCTTTATCCAATTTTGGCCCATTTACCATTTACTCCACCAATTTTCTAATTTCCATCATTAAAATAAATAATATTCACATTTATATTAATTCCAAAATTCCAAGACCTTACATTAATGGTGGAGTGTAAGTTACACAACCAAATGAGATGAACCTTATCTCATTTGTCCATCTCTTTCTATCTAACTCTTTCACTCTCTCCCTCTCTTGTTCTCTCATTGCCGTCCCACGCCAAGGAGAAGAAACTAAGAAAACTAAGATGAGAAGAAGAGAAGAAAGAGCTAAGCTTGGGCCCTCCACCTCAAGAGCAAAGCTTGAGACATCCTCTCCCCATCTCTCTCTCTCTCAAATCTACTCCATCTTAGCCGACCCAAGCTTTGATGTTTTTCATTTGATCAAACACATCTTGGCCGACCAACAAAGGAGAAGAAGAAGAAAGAAGGCCAAGGAATCCAAGAGGAGAAAGAAAAGTCAGAGGAGCCGTCGGAATTGTAAGTATTCCTAAACAAGAATTTACAATTTTTTTTTAGGGTTAAGAAGAGACCATGGAATCCATTTTTCTTGGATGTAATAGTGGCCAAAATATCATGGGCCTTGGATCTCAAATCCATCCAAGGAAAGGATGAGGAATGGACAAACCCTAATGGGTAAATTAGGTTAAGAAAATAAAGAATGCATTAAGGACATTATGTATTAAAAATTTATTTAAGCATGGATGTATGTGATTTTTGGAAGTGAGGATTTTTGAAAGAATCAAAGGCCATAGGGTTCGGCCATGTAGTATGGCCGAACCCCATGGTAGGTAATTAAGGAATATTAATGGGGTTTTTAGGTTTAAGATCATGGAAGGGTGATGTGTGATTTTTAGGGTCTAATGATTAAATGTGGTAATTTTTAAAAGGGATTGTAAATGAGGAAATTTATGGGAGATGTGAATGATCTTTGTGGCCTTAAAAGGAATGAATGAATGATGGACCATGAACCTTATGGTGTTGGTGTTAGAATTTTAATGGGTTTAGAGAATGGAGGCTATGTTAAGTGGTTAATGATTTTTAAAGTTTTAAATGAATGAATGATTAAGAATGTTGATGGTTTGAATGCATTTTTAAGCATAGTTTATAAGGTTTTAAAGGGGTGGAAATAATGTTTTAAAAATAAAACCATGGAGAGATTTTATGGAGGGAATGCTTTTGAACCCTATGGTGATGTATGTGTATTGGATGGGGGTAAAAGATGGAAAAACAATGGGAGAATGTTGATAGTTGTAATGGACTCCAATGTAGTTGAGGAGGATGGTTTAAAAGTGTGATTTAAACCCTTCATGGAAGGACTTATGGTGGACCTAAATATTGTGATTAGGTCCAAGAAAAAATGGGAAGAGACATCATGGGTTCGGCCCTACACCATGGCCGAACCCATGACCCAATTTATGAGCCATGTGATGGGCTAAGTATGGGGTTATGTATGTGTCTTAATTAATGAGGTTTAAGTTAAGAAAAAAGGTTGTTTTTAATGGTTTTGTGGCATGATTAAATGAGGTACTAAGGGATCTAAGTTTGTGATCAGTTATGGACTTAATTATGCACAGATGAATGAGTGATTAGTCATGGAAAAGAGGTAGTGGCAAAACCGTAAATATTGGCCAAAATGAAGAACCATGGGTTCGGCCATGGTACATGGCCAAACCCCAAGGGGGATTATCATGGACCCGAATGTGTTTAAAGATGATCTTATGTATGGTTAAATGAAGCCTAGGGTGGCTGGTTTTTAGACTCATGGGATTTAAATATTTGATAGATTAAATGGGACCCACAGAACTACATATTGAGGTTTGGCCATGATATCATGATGGTATGGATGATGGGTGGGACTCATGACATAGACACCCATGGCATAGCATTCATTTTATGGTTTTCATTATATTATTATCTGTATGCTTGTTATCACTAATCCATGTGTTAGCCCTACTCGGAGTCCTACTGGGCGCGTTGTCTAACGCCCTACTTCTACCCTAGCTGGTGATGCAGGAGATGACAGGAATGAAGGTCGAGATGGGAGCCAAGCGTAGGAGCTTGAGGAAGCGGGCTACTTAGTTTATTTAAATTTATTTTGGAATATGTAATTGAGTAGCTTAGCTCGTCGGACTGTATAATTTATATTTCTTACTATGGTTTGGTCTTTACTTTGTACATTATCACTTTGAGGTATAATTATGAATTTAGGGGCATTTTAGTAATTTAAGCACTGTACTTCCCTACTATCTAAAAATTGGTAGGATAGACTCTATTATAATTTTCGCATTTAATTTAATATTCTGCAAGCTTACTTCTACGTGTTAACCGTTCTTTGTAGACTTCGTTCCACGCACACGTAGGATTGGCCAGTTAAGGGATGGGCTTTAGAAGCCTGGACTTAACTCGCGTCGTGACTTCCCGCGCCCTTTGTCACTCTTTATTTTGAAAAAAAAAAAAATAGACTCTGATTTGGGTGAAAAGGGGCGGGCGTTACACTCTATGTCTTGTACATTAAGCACGTGCGATGGGTCAGGGTTGTACTTCCTTAACATAGAGACATGGAATACAACGTGTAGTGATGACAACTGTGGAGGGAGTATCAAACAATAGGCTACTTCCCCCACCCTCTCATGGATTGGAAAGGGTCCCACAAATCTAGGTGACAGCTTCCCTTTCTTTCCAAATCGCATGTGTCCCTTCTGTGGCGAGACTTTCAAAAACACTAAGTCTCCCACTTCAAACTCAAGGAATCTCCTTCTCTTGTCAGCGTAGCTCTTCTGACAACTATGTGCAATGAGTAGATGTTGTCGTATCACCTTAATCTGTTCTGTGGTGTCTGTACCAGATCAGGTCCAATAAGAGCAGGCTCTCTGTGTAACGCCCGCCCCTTTTCACTAAAATCAGAGTCTATTTTTTTTTTTTAAATAAAAGTGATGAAGGGCGCGGGACGTCACGACACGAGTTAAGTCCGAGCTTCTAAAGCCCGGTCCTTAACTGGCCAACCCTACATGTGCGTGGAAACTAAGTCCACGAGAACGGTTCACACGTAGAAAGTAAGTTCGAGGGATTATAACTTAATGTGGAATTATAATAGAGTCTATCCTACCAATTTTTAGATAGCAAGGAAGATTACACTACTTAAATTACTAAAATACCTCAAATCATAATGTCCAAAAGTAAAGTCCAAACCATAGCAGAAATATAAATTATTACAGTCCGACGAGCTAAGTTACTCAAATTACATTTCCAAAATAAATTTAAGTAAACTATCTAGCCCGCTTCCCCAAGCTCCTACGCTTGGCTCCCGTCGCGTTCTTCGATTCCAACATCCCCTGCATCATCAGCTAAGGTGGAAGTAGGGCGTTAGACAACGCGCCCAGTAGGACTCCGAGTAGGGCCAACACATGGATTAGTGATAACAAGCACATAGGTAATAATATAATGAAAACCATAAAATGAATGCCATGCCATGGGTATCTTATGTCATGAGTCCCACCCATCATCCATACCATCATTGTGCCATGTCCCTCTTGATGGAAAAGCCTCATCAAGATATGATCAACACTAGGCATACCCCCTTGATGGCGAAGCCTCATCAAGGTATCCCCATGCTTGCCTCTCGGTCGCCCCGACGGAGCATGGACTCCGATTATATCTCATAATACCCCTCTTGATGGATGAAACACATCAAGATATCCCCATGTTTGCTTCTCGGTCGCCCCGACGGAGCATGGACTCCCGTTTCATTATTTTCCCGCCCATGCCATGCATGAGATGTAAATGCATTATGCTATGTAATATATATAATTCATAGCCTTAACATATAATTGATAACCTTAAAACCCATCTTAAAACAATCACATAATTACCAAAATAGATCAAGGAAAACAATCGTACAACACATAATCCATGGCTTACAATAAGGTAGGACTCCTACCGAATACCGACTAACGTTCTTTACGTTTTCCGTCCACAAATCCGGTCACCGATCGAGCACCGCTTGCGATGTCCGATACCTTATTTTACATCAATGAATCAGCCTATGTTTAAGCGCCTAATAAATGCCTTAGTGGGGTTCGGCCGTACACCATGGCCGAACCCTACTAATTAGGTTTGTGGGTCCCATCTTAATCCATTGATTATCTTAATTTTGTGAGTTTAAAAATCAGCACCCTAGGCTTCATTTAATCCATACTTAAGGTCATCATCAAACACACTTAAGTCCATGATCATCCTCCATGGGGTTCGGCCATACACCATGGCCGAACCCATGGTTCTTCATTTTGGCCCATATTTACGGTTTTGCCACTACTCTTCCATGGTTAATCATTCACTTAACCATGTACATTTTTTTTGTCCATAATTGATCCATACACTTAGATCCATTAATGACCCATCAACTCTGTTACAAGATTATTAAAAATCAGCCCTTAACTTAGCCTAATTTCCATTCATCTAAACACATGCATAATTCCAAATTTAGCCCATAAATTGACCTACAAGTGGGTCATGGGTTCGGCCATACATCATGGCCGAACCCATGATGTCTTTTTCTTATTTTTCCATGGACCCATTTCACCACATTTAGATCCACAATAAGTCCTCCCATGAGGGGGTTCACATCATGCATTAAAACATAATTCTTAACCACATCTTGAGTCCATTAACTTAACTATATTCTCCATTCATTTCATGGTTCCAAAATACCCAAGTTCACCAAAATCTCTCCATGGGGTTCGGCCATACACCATGGCCGAACCCATGGTCCATGGTTTTATTTTTAAAACATTATTTGTAATGCTTAAAAATCCACTTAAAAACTACCAACCTTCTCCATTAATTTCCATATTTTTACACTCATTAAATTTACAAATACATCACCATAGGGTTCGGCCATACACCATGGCCGAACCCATGGTTCATCTTCATCCATGCCTTTTGAGGCCATAAAAAACCATTTACATCTCTCATGATTTTCCTTATTTAAAATCCTTATAAAAATCACTAACCTTTAATCATTAAAATCCTCAAAAATCATTAACCACCTTCCATGGCTTCTATCCTTAAAAACCCCATTAACATTTACTTAATCACCTGCCATGGGGTTTGGCCATACTACATGGCCGAACCCTATGGTCCATGATTCCTTCAAAAATCCATTTTTCCATGCTTAAGAAAACATTAATTACCTAGTGTCCTTATCATTCCTTTATTTTTCTTTTCTTAACCTATCTTATCCATTTTGTCGATTTCTCATCCCTTCCTTGGATGGATCTTAGATCCATGGCCCATAACATTTTTGGCCACCATTTAATCTAAGAAATGGATTCCATGATTTCCTTTTTAACCCTTAACAAATGTAAAATCTTGTTTAAGAATTACTTACCAATCCAACGGCTCCTCCGACTTCTTTTTCTCCCTTTGGATCCTTAGTCTTTCTCCTTTCTTCTTTTCCTTGATCTTTGGCCAAGATGTGCTTGATCAAAATGAGATCATCAAGGTTTGGGTCGGCCAATGATGGAGTGGGTTTGAGAGAGGGAAAGGAGGAGAGGATGGGAAAAACTATCCCAAGGTTTGGTCTTGAGGTGGTTGGCCAATGCTTGAATTTTTCTTCTCTTTTCTTCTAAGTTTTTCTTCTTCTTTCTCCTTGTAAGAGTGAGGGACGGTTTTGGAGAGGGAGGGAGAGAGGGAGAGAGAGAGATGGAAATGGAATGGAGAAATGAGATGAAACCCATCTCATCTTGGATGACTAAGCTACACTCCACCAACCAAGCATGGGCTCCCATGCCTTAGTGGTGGTGGTTGAGATAAAACCACCACCCTTAGCCAATGGTTTTATTTGTGTTTCTTTAAGTGGTTTGGGTGGTTTCAATGAGATGAAACCACCCATTGACTTATCCCTTTGACTCCCCATTTGACTCACCTAAGTAATTAATCAATTGGATCCTCAACTTAGGTTAATCAATTCCCATTTAATCTAATTCCATGTCCTTAAATTCCATATATCCACCCATGGTTGACCAAGTCAACCATGGTGGCCGGCCCCACTAACTCCTGGCCTACCCACCACCTCACTTAATGAGGTGGAGGTGGGTCCCATTCGGCCATGTCACCTTGGTCTAATTAAAATTAACTTAGGTGATTTTCACATTAATTAATTCAACTTAATTCACTTGATCCTCCTTAATTCCCTTTATCCATGGTTGACCAAGTCAACCATGATGGTCGGCCCCACCTATGCCTTTGTCCATACGCCACCTCACTTGGTGAGGTGGAGGTGGGCCCCACTTGGTTATGCCATCTTGATTTATTCACCACTAACTTAGGTGATTTAAATTTAATTAATTACACTTTAACTTAGGTGATTTTAATCACTTCAATCCCTTCTAACTAATTGGATCACCATTGGGCCCATGGCCCACTTAAATTTATTTCCTACCTATTTACCTTAGAGCTTAAATCATCTTGACCCATTGGGTCCCAAATGGGTATTGGGCCCAATTGACCATCCTTGGCCCAATTAATCCACATTGACCCAATTAAGTGAACTCATTCCAATCCATGGCTCATTGGACCATACTTGGGCCATTACCCATATTTTGATCCATTTAACATCTATTCCATCTAAATTCTCAATTTCCATCATTAAAATAAATAATAGCCAACATATATATTGATTTAAAAATCCGGGCTATTACACTTTGGCCTCTGTCCAAGGCACTAGTGATCTACAGGGTCTACCATACAATGCCTCAAATGGAGCCATCTTGATACTTGCCTGGTAACTGTTATTGTATGAGAACTCAACCAGTGGTAAATGATCTTCCCAAACACCTTTGAAATCTAACATGCAGGCTCTCAGCATGTCCTCCAATGTCTGTATTGTTCGCTCTGACCGTAAGTCAGTCTGTGGATGGAAAGCTGTGCTGATTAACAAGTTTGTCCACATAGCCGACTGCATGCTCTGCCACACCCTGCCAGTGAATCTCCCATCTCTGTCAGATACAATAGTACTAGGGATACCATGCAGTCTGATAATGTCTTAAATATATTGTCGTCCCAAGGTCTCAGATGAATCTGTCATCTTGATTGGGAGAAAATGTGCAGACTTGGTCAAACGATCTACCACAACCCATATTGCATCGTTGCCCTTTGATGACCTTGGCAACCCTGTCACAAAATCCATGGAAATATGTTCCCATTTCCATTCCGGCACTGGTAAAGGTTTGAGTAATCCTGGTGGTTTCTGATGTTCTGTCTTGACTTGCTAACAAGTAAGGCAATGAGAAACAAAATCAGCTACATCTCTTTTGAGTCCATGCCACCAATAATATCTTTTCAGGTCATAGTACATTTTGGTTCTACCCGGATGAATAGAGAGTTTTGTTTGATGAGCTTCGATCAACAACTCTCTTCTACAGCTTTGAGGCACATATGTACTACCTCGGAATAAGAGACCTTGTCCTAGTCCATTCTGGTACGACCTGACCAGTAGACATCTTAGCCCATATTTCTTCCACTTCCGGATCTGTCCGTTGTTGTTGTTCAATCTTGGAAACCATGCTGGACCGTACCATCAGATTATACATACTTCCACGGTCCTTGATGTACAAATTGAATTCCCTGATGGTGGTCAACATCTCCCATTCCTTCATAATCAAACTGGCCACTATTGCATGTGACATGCGATTGAGGGCATCCGCCACTTTGTTCGCCTTGCCAAGATGATATTGAAGTGCGAACTCATAATCTTGCTGATATTTCATCCATCTGCGTTGCCTCATATTGAGTTCCTTCTAATAAAACAGATATTTCAAACTCTTGTGATCAGAAAATACTTCAAATTTCTCACCATATAGTTAGTGTCTCCAGCTCTTGAGAGCGAAGACCACTGCGGCTAATTCCAGGTGATGAGTGGGATAGTGGCTTTCATGAATTTTCAATTGCCTTGAACCATATGCCACTATATGATGACTTTGAATGAGAGAGCACCCAAGTCCTTCTCCTGAAGCATCACAATATACTTCATAACCCTTGCCTCTTTCCGACAAAATCAGAATAGGAGCAGTCGTAAGCTTCTCCTTCAGGTCTTCGAATCTTCGGTTACATACCTTAGACCATTCAAATTTGACTCCTTTCTAAGTGAGTTGGGTGAGTGGAGCTGCAATCTTGGAGAAGTCCATAATAAACTTCCGATAATAACCAGCCAATCCCAGAAAGGTGCGGATTTCGGTCACATTCCTTAGAGCTTTCCAGTCTCTAACTACTGCCACTTTAGTCGGGTCCACGGCTATTCCTTCCGCTGATATGACATGTAGTAAGAAATTGACCTCAGATAGCCAGAACTCGCACTTGCTTGCTTTGGCATATAACTAATTTTTCTTCAGGGTGTCCAAGACTATCCTTAGATGTTCAGCATGCTCCTCCCGACTGGTAGAATAAATCAGGATATCGTCAATGAAAACAATTACAAACTTGTCCAAATAAGGACGGAAGATTCTGTTCATCAGATCCATGAACACAGATGGTACATTGGTGAGTCCAAACGGCATGACCACATATCATATAGTCCATACCGAGCTTTGAAAGCCGTCTTCTCTATGTCTTCATCCCTGACACCGATTTATGGTAGCTTGACATCAAATCAATCTTGGAGAAATAGCTGGAGCCTCTGAGTTGATCGAATAGATCATCAATTATGGGTAAAGGTACTTGTTTTTTACTGTCAGCTGGTTCAATTTCCTGTAATCCACACACATCCGAAGAGTACCATTGTTCTTCTTTACAAACAATACCGGTGCTCCCTAGGATGATGTGCTATTCCGGAAGCATCCCAGTCTGAGTAACTCATCAATTTGTTTCTTCAGCTTAGACATCTCTGTTGGGGCCATCCGGTAATGTGACAATGATACTGGAGCAGTGCCAGGATATAGCTTGATCTCGAAATCAATCTCCCTCTTTGGAGGCAAACCAGGGAGTTCTGTCGGAAATACCGCTACGTACTCTTTCACTATCGTAGGTAGTTCAGCCATTGGCGCTTCGTCTAGTCTGATACTGTTCAGAACTAGACGGTTCATTTCTTCTTGCAATCTCTTGGTCATTGGAATGCTCTGTCTGTCGGCATGTACCACATATCGTTTTCCCTTAGGTGACCAAAATATCACCCTGCGAAGATGGCAGTCAATGCTGGCCTGGAATTTAGCCAACCAATCCATGCCAAATATGATGTCGTACTATGTCATCTCGAGTACCAAATAGTTGAACTTAAATCTGAACCCAGCAAGTTCAGTGTCAAGCGAAGTGTAGATCAGACCCAGGGATGTGTCTCCAATAGGGGATACAATAGTAAGTGAGGTGGACAGTTGTTGTACTAAGATGCCAGTAGCATATATGAAGGCAACATATATAAGGAGTGGGATGCTCCTAAATCAAATAATGCAAAAGCATAAGAACTACCAACTACTACCATACGTTGAATCACCGAGTGATCCACCGTCTCTGGAGGAGGAGCCAAAGTATACAGTCATCCAGATGCTCTCGAAATAGGTGCCCGTCCTGTCTAGTTATATGTTCTGCATGCTTGAGACTGAGTTGGTCGAGTTGGAGGATTGAAGGAACCCTTAGAGTGAGGAGGTGTATTGATCTGTGGACACTCCCTCTTGAAATGGCCTTGGTGGCCACACTGGAAACAGGTGCTAACACCTCGAGGAACCTGAGAGACAGATCCTGCTGTGGTGGGCTGATTGGGATGAAAACCTCCAGTGGACCCAGTAGAAGGTGAGGGTCTCCCAAAGTTGTTTTGAATCTCTTGTTCGGGCAGAAAGTATTTCCCCCGCTCCGACCTTAGCGATTATCCACAAACTTGACTGTTTCCATCAGTTCTTGCTCAGCTATACTAGCTCGACTAACCACTTCCGCCAAAGTATCTGATTTGAATATGGTGACCTTGGCTCTTAAGTTAGGTAGTAGGCCTTGTTCAAACTTCTGAGCGTTCTTGTATTCTGTGTCTACCATGCACAAAGCATAGCATGATAGACAGAGAAACTCCTGATAATATTCCGCAACCATCATGGTGCCCTGGACCAAAGATTTGAATGTTTGTGTCTGGCGCTCTTTTTCCTCCTTTGGAAAATAATGATCCAAAAAGATTCCAATGAACTGGTCCCATGTCATCTCGGTCCTTTCCCCCGCTGGAATTTGTGCTTGCTGACGTTCTATAACTCTCCACCATTTGCCAGCATCATCCACCAATTGTGAGGTAGCCAGCAGTATCTTGTCCTCATTACCAGTGATCTTGAGCAACTTTAAGATCTTTCTAATGTTCTCAACCCAGTTTTCTGCTTCTGCGGGTCCCTCTTTCCCTTTGAAATAAAGGGGACGCTGTTGTTGGAAGTCCCTGACCATATTTCGGTCTTGTGATTCGCTGGAGGTTGCGCCTCCATTGCCTTTCTGATGTTGCTGTAGAACGGAAGTGACTACTGCCTATACTAGGTTCTGCAGCTCAGGAGGTACTTCAGGAATGTTCACACTGTTTTGTCCCTCTTCCTGGTGTGGATGTTGTACCTCTTAAAATAATTTTTAGATTTTAAGTGGCTGAATAATTATTTAATTTTAGATGTTAGAAGCTGCATAGTGCCAAAGCTTGAATTTTAATTCATTGGGCCGAGACTCACTTCAAATGGGCCAGTCCACATATAAGTCTATTCGCATTCTGTCATTGGACCAGGACAATGTGCAAGCTCAGTCCAACTAAGGTCCAAGCTCTCAAATCCAATTCCAGTGGGCCTAAGCTGAGGTCTAGATCCGAATCGAAAACCCAAGTCAAGTTCAGGTCCATGTTTGAACTTCACCTAAGCACAACCCAATTATCCATGGCCAATACCCATAACCCAACCTCACATCCACACCATCCAATTTCAACCTTAGATCTTAACCCTCCTATTCAAATACCAAATTTGGTCAAATCTTAGATCCACCGTCAAATCTAACCCATTCATTCATTTATCATTAGATCTAGACCATCCATCATCATCATGACCATTTTAACCTTAGATTAGTATTCATCCATGCATCACCTACTAATTCATGCATTCGTTTCATGCATTAATCATCTTAGCCATTAGATATTAGGTCATCTAAATTCAGGTCCAATCAGTGCAAGCTCACTGGCCTTTATCCAGCACACAGGTGATCTACATGGTCTACCATATAATGCCTCAAATGAAACCGTTTTGAGGCTTGCCTGGTAATTGTTGTTGTATGAGAATTCTACCAATGGCAAGTGATCCTCCCGTCCACCCTTGAAATCTAGCATGCATGCTCTCAGCATATCTTCTAATGTCTGTATTTTCCTCTCAGACTGCCCATCCGTCTGTGGATGGAATGCTGTGCTAGTTAGTAGGTCTGTTCCCATGGCTGACTGCATACTCTGCCATACTCTGCCGGTGAATCGACCATCTCTGTCGGACACAATAGTCCGAGGAATACCATGAAATCTGATGATATCCTTGATATACCGCCGACCCAAAGTCTCAGATGAGTCTGTCATCTTTATGGGGATGAAATGTGTAGACTTGGTTAGTCGGTCTACCACGACCCATATCCCATCGTTGCCCTTTGAAGACCTTGGCAACCCTGTCACAAAATCCATGGAGATGTGCTCCCATTTCCATTCCGGCACTGGTAAGGGTTTGAGTAACCCTGGTGGCTTCTGATGTTCCGTCTTAACCTGCTGACAAGTTAAGCAATGAGCCACAAATTCTGCCACATCTTTCTTGAGTCCGTGCCACCAGTAATGTCTCTTCAGGTCGTGATACATCTTGGTGCTGCCCGGATGAATAGAGAGTTTGGTCTGATGTGCCTCAATCAGTAACTTTTTTCTGCAGCTCTTAGGCACATATATCCTTCCTCGGAATAGAAGACCCTGTCCTGGTCGTAACTCCCATTCCGGTATGACTTCACCAGTAGACATCTTAGCCCATATCTCCTCCACTTCCAGGTCTATACGCTGTTCCTGTTCAATCTGGGTAACCAATGTGGACCATATGATCAAATTGTACATACTCCCATGGTTATTGATATATAAATTGAACTCTTGTATGGTATTTAGTATCTCCCATTCTGTCCTGATCAAACATGCCATTGATGCATGTGATATGCGGCTGAGGGCATCTGCCACCTTGTTCGCCTTGCCAGGGTGATAACGAAGCGCAAACTCATAATCGTGTAGATATTCCATCCATCTGCGCTGCCTCAGGTTGAGCTTTTTCTGATCAAACAAGTACTTCAAGCTCTTATGATCTGAAAACACTTCAAATTTCTCGCCATATAGATAATGTCTTCAGGTTTTGAGAGCGAAGACCACTGTGGCTAGTTCAAGATTGTGCGTAGGATAGAGGGGTTCATGTATTTTCAATTATCTTGACTCATAAGCCACCACACGATGACTTTGACTGAGTGAACACCCCAGTCCCTTCTCCTGCGCAATATACCTCATAACCCTTGCCTCTTTCTGGCAAAATTAAAATAGGAGCAGTTGTAAGTCTCTCCTTCAATTCTTCAAATCTGTGATTGCACAGATTTGACCACTCATATTTGACTCCTTTCTGAGTGAGTCGAGTAAGTGGAGATGCAATTTTTGAGAAGTCCATGATAAACTTCCGATAGCAGCCAATCCCAGAAAGCTACGAATCTCAGTCACATTTTTCGGTGCTTTCCAATCTCTTACCGCCGCTACCTTGCCCTGATCCACAGCTATACCTTCAGCTGATATAACATGCCCCAAAAAGTTGACCTCAGATAACCAAAATTCACATTTGCTGGTTTTGGCATATAGTTTGTTCTTCCTCAAAGCGTCCAGAACTATCCTCACGTGCTCAGCATGTTCTTCCTTACTTTTGGAATAGATCAAGATCAATAAATACAATAACAAACTGATCCAAGTGAGGACGGAAGATCCTGTTCTTTAAATCCATGAACACAGCCGGTGCATTGGTGAGTCCAAACGGCATGACTACAAACTCATAGAGTCCATACCACGTTCTGAAGGCTGTCTTCTCTATGTCCTCCTCCCTAACTCGGATTTGATGGTATCTGGACATCAGGTCAATCTTAGAGAAATGACTGGAACCTCTAAGTTGATCAAATAAATCATCGATCCTGGGTAGAGGGTACTTGTTTCTGACCGACAGCTGGTTCAGTTTTCAATAATCCACACACATACGGAGTGAACCATCCTTCTTCTTCACAAATAAAACCAGAGCTCCCCAATCCGATGTCCTGTTCCGGATGCAACCCAGTCTGAGCAGTTCATCAAGCTGCTTCTTTAGCTCGAACATCTCTGCTGGTGCCATCTGGTAGCGTGGTAATGACACTGGTGCTGTGCCAGGGTACAACTTGATTTCAAAATTAATCTCCCTCATGGGAGGCAAGCTAGGGAGTTCTTTTGGAAATACATCCGCATAGTCCTTTACTATTCCGGAAGTTCAGCCACCGGTTCCTTGTTGATTCTGATATTGTTCAATACCAGATGACTTAACCCTTCATGCAGTCTGCTTTGTTTGTCAGTACGTACCACATGTTGTTGTCCCTTGGGTGACCAAAATGTCACCCTGCAGCTATTGCAATCAATGTTGATCTGAAAACTAGCCAACCAATCCATGCCGAAGATAATATCGTACTCTGTCATATCGACTACCAAATATTTGAACTCAAATCTGAGTCCAGCGAGTTCAGTATTCACTGCTGTGCATATAAGCCCCAATGATGTGTCTCTGACGGGGGATACAGTGGCCAGTATGTGGACAGTTTTTGTTTTAAAGTTCCAGTTGCAGATATGAATGCAGTAGATATGAAAGAGTGGGATGCTCCAGAATCAAATAAAGCAAAGGCGTAGGAACTACTGACTACCACATACCTTGAATCACAGAGTGATCCTCTGCTGCTGGAGGAACTAAGGTAATAACAGTCTAGATCCTATAGGCGCCCGTCCCACCTGGTTAAATGTCCTGCCTCCTCGTGAGTTAGCTGATCTAGCTGGTGGGCGAAATGAACCTCTGGAATTAGAGTGTTTGTTGAGTTGTGGGCATTCCCTCTTAAAATGGCCAGGCTGATCACAATGAAAACAGTTGTTCACCCCTCTAGGAGCTTCAGTGACTGATGCAGATGGGGAGGGACGATTGGGATAAAACCCCCTGTTGACCCAGTGGATGGTGAGGGTCAGCTAAAGTTCAGTCGGAACCTCTTGTTGGGGTGAAATGTACCCCTCCCACTCTGAGCTTGGCGGTTGTCAAAATGCACCAACTCAGCCATCTCTTGCTCTGCTATAATGGCCCTGCTGACCACCTCTGCCAATGTAGCTGCCTTGAATATGGTTACCTTGGCCCTAATGCTTGGCCGAAGGCCCCTCTCAAACTTGCGTGCCCTTCGATACTCTGTATCCACCATATAGAATGCATACCATGACAAACTGAGAAACTCCTGGTGGTACTCTGCCACCGTCATGGTACCTTGTACCAATGATGGAAAAGCTTAAGTCTGGCGCTCCTTCTCCTCCTCAAGGAAATAATGGTCCAAGAAGGTAGCTGAGAACTGATCCCAAGTAATTACAGTCCTCTCTCCTTCTGGAAGAAGTGCTCGCTGCTTCTCTACCACCTCCCACCATTTACCGGCATCATCGATCAATTGTGACGTGGCCAGTAAAATCTTGTCAGCATGATTCGAAATCTTGAGTAGGGTTAGGATTTGAGTGATCTTTTTCAGCCAATTTTCCACTCCGACAGCCCCTTCTTTCCCTTTAAAATAAGGAGGGCACTGTTGCTAGAAGTCCCTGACCATACTCCTGTCATTGGGCTCGTTGGTGGTTCCATTCCCGTTCAAGTTCTGTTGAAGCACCAAAGTGACCACTGCTTTAACCAAGCTTTGTAGTTCAGGAGGCACCACCGGTATATTCACACTGCCTTGTTCTTCCTCTTCTCGGTGGGATGGTTGCTCTTCCTCTTCATGTCGAGATTGTCGTTCCTCCTCTTCATGTTGAGATTTTTCTACCTCCTTTTCATGTTGAGAGATTTCGACCTCTTTTTCCTTCCCTTTCTGGTTTTGTCGGGTATTTCTCTTTGGAGGCATCTTTCCCTAAGCCATTGAAAAACATCATGACTTAGTTTTCATCGTAAAGTTTGTATTCTCTACTTTTGGGGAAATTTTCAAATAAGCACTCTTAATTTTTCTTTGTTTTTGGGGAAATATATCCTATTTTCTCTACTTCCTTTGCTATCGTCCATTGAGTCTAATGAAGTAAATTAATGCACGAGGGCCGAATTAATTTACTCCGAAAGATTCACTCCTTCTGGTTCGCTCTGATACCAACTGTAACGCCCCACCCTTTTTCACTCTACGTTTTCCGTGAATCAGAGTCTATTTTTTTTTTTAAATAACAGAGTGAGCAAGAGCGGGACATCACGACGCGAGCTAGGTCCGAACTTCTAAAGTCTGACCCTTAACTGGCCAACCCTATGTGTGCATGGACTAAGTCCATGAAAACGGTTCACACATAACATTATAAACATGTGGATTAAAATCATAACTACGGAATTATAATAGAACCTAGTTCTATTCCATTTTAGATAGCAAAGTACGACAAGTCTTTAATCGTAATTAACATAACGTAATAATCCAAATAAACATCCAACCATAGCAAATCATCTAAGTTATTACATGTCCGAAGTCTAGTTACTCAAAATACAAGTCCATAAGTAACTTAAATCAAATATAAACTAAAAGCATCCAAGTTCCTATGCTTGGCCCTTTTCGCGTTCATCGTTCCCCTCGTTTCCTGTATCATCCACTAGGGTAGAAGTAGGGCGTTAGAACAACGCGCCCAGTAGGTATTCCAATTAGGTCTAACACATGGTTAGTACAAAACATATATAACAATATCATAGTGTCAAAAGCCATATAAACCATGCTATGTCATGATGTTAAATGCAATGGGTCCCACCCATCACAAGTACATATAAGTACCCCCACATAGGTCTTTCGGACGCCCCGACGGAGTGTGGCCCCTCTGGTTTCTTCTTGATAGAAAAACACATCAAGGTACCCCACATAGGTTTACATACCCTTCACCCCATGCCATGCATGAGATGCTAATAAAACACGTGCTATTTTATATAATAAACATAGCATTAAAACATCACATTTGAAACACATCTTTTTCAACATAAATTCATCAAATAAGATAAAAACATTGTACATAAACCCATGGTTTCAAAGAGGTGGAATCCTACCAAAGACCACTAACGTGTCCTTGCGCTTCTATCCGGTAACCGCTCACAATCGTACACACCTTGTGAGGTCTCGTTACCTTATTACACAACAACTAATTAAACCCATGTTCCAATTGATTTCTTATCATATCTAAGTCCAAAAGCACCTTAGTCCATAAAACATTCCTCATGGGATTCAACCATACACCATAGCCGAACCCATGGTCCATTATTTTTACTTAATTTATAACTTTGCCATTGGTCTAATCCTTAATTAACATTTCATTCATTTTAATCTACCATACATAGACCCTAAGTCCACCAAATAATTCCCATGTGGTTCGGCCATACACCATGGCCGAACCCATGGTCTATCATTTATTTACCTCCTTGCGATTCATACAAATCCATAACCAATCATCATATTGCTCCATAAACAATCCATTAACCGTGACATAAAACCCCATATGACCCCTTAAGTTGGTTCATGGGATTCGGCCATACATTGAACCCATGATATCATTAGTCCATCCTCCTTCTTAATTTATTTACAATAATAAATCCATAATTGACCCATAAAATTGGTTCATGGGGTTCGGCCATACACCATGGCCGAACCCTATGATGTCTAACCTTCCAATTTCTACATTGCATCCATTACCATTTTTGAATCCATAAAATAAACCCTAGTGGGGTTCGGCCATACACCATGGCCAAGCCTCACTCAGAGAGACAATCCAACCGTTCACATCACTTTCTAAATTAATAACCCTCTTCCATGGGGTTCGGCCATACACCATGGCCGAACCCTATGGCCCATAATCTTATTTCTAAAAATCATTAATTCTTGATCTTCCATTTAATCAATCACCATATTAAGTCCATCTATATTTTTCCATGGTCTCCATTTAATCCCTTCAAAAACATTGATATTCCTTCCATGGTGTTCAACCATACACCATGGCCGAACCCATAAATCATCCACGACCTTCCATGGTTTCCAACCCATAAAAATCTATTAAAAAATTAACCAATGCTCTTTCATGGGGTTCGGCCATGCACTATGGCCAAACCCTATGGTTCCTCCTTTCCATTAAAATTATCATAATCATTCCCTAATTTTCTTCCATGGGGTTCGGCCATACACCATGGCCGAACCCTATGGTTCCTTATTTTAAACAAAATTATCAAACTACTTACCAGTTCCGCGACTCCTCCGGTTTTCCTTCTCTCTGACTTGTTCTCCGATCTTCTCCTTCTACTTGATCTTTCACACAGCCGAGAATACCTTATTGCCAGAGCACTAGCGTCAACCCTTGTTGATTTGGATGTGCCGTGCACCCCTTGTGTCTCTCCTTTTATCAACTTCCAATCGGTCCTAATTTAGAAGGTGCCATGCACCCCTTTGTCTTGCTGAGGTAGCAATTGCCATGCATATGCTTCCCACTTTGGAGAGTCCTTTATTTAGAATATGCCATGCGCCCCTTCCATTTAGCAAATCCCTAGTATCTCTCTTAATAAAGGGAAAGGACCCTTTTTAGAGATACTGTAACACATGCGCATATCTTGGATATGCAATGTCACACACGGCCAAGCAACTTCTTTATTTGGCAATCTCCTAGTTTCACTCTTAACCAAGGAAAAGACCATCTTAAGCATATCAATGTGGATTGCATATCTATTCCATATTTCAACTCCTAAAATCTTTCCATCAATACCTTTCATGCGCATGCAATCTTCCAATTTCCTTTATGCGCATGACAATTAATCCAAATCCCTTATATATATATATATATATATATATTGCATTACTATTTTAATTCAGCCCCATTTAATTTAAATTGAACTCACTTGGTGGTCCACCAAGTTAACCATGACCCATTGGGTCCCAATTGGGCATTTTGACCCAAATAGCAACATTGATCCAATTAAACGCACCTTACACATTTAGTTCTATTGAAACCATTTTCACAATCCGTTGGGTCTTAATTGGGCAATGACCCAACACTTTACCCATTTAAGGTCCATATCTAAAATTCACAAATTAAATGGGTAACTTTCATATATATTAATAATCTAAAAATTCCGAAGTGTTAAAGTGACGTCCCGCTCTTGCTCACTCTTCTATTTATAAAAGAAAAATAGACTCTGATTTACGAAAAGCATAGTGAAAAAAAGGGCGGGGTGTTACACATCTCATCTCCTCTCTCCCTCTCTCTACACCCTTGGTCGATCCTCTCCTTTGGAAGAAAGATAGAAAGTTTACCATCTCATCCTCTCCCTCTCTCCCCCTCTCAACCCACACCTCTTTGGCCGAACCCTTCCTTAGGCTTTTTCATCTCAATCCCTTTCCCTATCTATCATACTTGGCCGAATTCTCAAGGTGGAACAAGTGGTTGCATTGCCTCTTCTCATCTCTCTCTCTCTCTCTCTCTCACATATTTTCGGCTTTAGACTTAGAGAAACAGAAGAATGAAGAAGGAAGAATAAAGCACTAAGGAAGGAGCAAAAATCAGACCTAAAGAAATGGAGGAGACGCGAAATAGGTATGTATTACTTAAAGAGGGTTTATTGATTAAAAATGAAACCAAGGGAACCAAGGTTTCGGCTATGGAATGGCCGAAACTATGGGGTTCCATTTCGGGTTGAAAAGGTCGGCCAAATGGTTATAAGGCCATGGATTTAAAATCCATTCAATGAATATCAATGAGATGGACATAAAAGCAAAGTATTGTTCAAAATCCGATATATGGTTTTGGAGATTGAAAAATGGACAAGACCCTATCCTTGTTGGTGGGTAAGATAACTTGTACAAATAAGTTGTGATGATGAGGACAATGGTTATACATGATTAATGGATGATGATGAGGACTATGGTTAAATATAAGGAATGCTTAAATGGTTGAAACAAATGTGGTAGGATATTCAAAACTATGGAAAAAAAAAATTCAAGAACAAGGTTCGGCCTCTTGCATGGCCGAACCCTATTTTTATGGGAATCATGGGAAGACTCAAAGAAAGATTGGATGAGGTTCGATCATGTCGTATGGCCGAACCCCATCAAATGACCTAAACTTGTTGTATGTAAATTTTTAAGAAAAACCCATCCTCAAGGTGATATGAGATGGGAAGAAGAGGAAAATGAAGAACCATGGGTTCGGCCATGTTGTATGGCCGAACCCCATGGATGATTTTTATGTATCTAGATATGTTTTAAATGATTAACTATGGACTATCAAGTTAAGAAATAAGAAGACGAAAGTGAAAAACCATGGGTTCGGCCATGTTGTACGACCAAACCCCATGGATGACTTTTATGGATCTAGGTTTTTAAAAAGTTAAATAACTAACTAAGGATGATTAGATTAAGAAATAAAAGAATGAATGAGGATTGACTCGCATGGTTTAAAATAAAGCAAGGATTAAAGGAAGGGTGTCAAAACCAAAAGAGTGAGGATCAGCAATGTTGTATGATCGAACCCCACTGATGAGTTTTGGTGGGCATGAACACATCCTATGGCCGAACCCCATTGGGGGACTTAATCGGTTTAAGGACTATGATCAGAAACGGAAATGAACATGGGATGATGTAAGGGATGATGGGGACTCAAATGGATGACCAAATTGATTGATATATATGTTAAATGTAATAACGAAAGAAGATTTGCAAAGGGGTTTGCAATTCGGTTTCGACGTAATCATTGAGCGTGACCGGCACGAAAACAGCAAGGACATTATCTTGGTCGTTGGTAGGATTCCTACCTTGTTGAAAACCTTGGTCTATGTATATGAATGGTTTTTAATTCCATGTTTTGGTGATCTATTTTGGTATCAAATGCTTATGTTTTAAGGATGTAATTTCAATGCTATTATGTGTAATATGAAATAGCATGTTTGTACTCACATCTCATGCATGGCATGGGAGGGAACAAATGAGGGGAGTCCACGCTACATCAAGAGGTTTATCTACGTGTTTTGAGATATATTTGATGGGTGGGAAATCACGGCATATGACACCCATGGCATGGCATTGACTTAGCATGATTTTGACATTATGTATCTATGATGATTTTTACACTAATCCATGTGTTTGACCCTACTCGAAATACCTACTGGGCACGTTGACTAACGCCCTACTTCTACCTTAGATGATGATACAGGGAATGGACGGAACGAAGGACGCGAAAGGAGCCAAGCTTAGGTGCTTGGATAATTTAGATTTACTTTATTTAAGTTTTATTTTCGGACACTGTAATTTGAGTTATTCGTATTTTGGGATCGTAATAACTTAGAACTATCTTACTATGGTTTTGGTTTTATTTTTGGACATTTGAACTTAAGTTAATTATTTGTGATGGACTTCCTTGCTTACTAATGGATAGGGTTAGTAATTTTAATCTCGTATTAATTCCGCTTTACATTTATTCCGCAAGTATAGCCTTAATGTTTGTGAACCGTTTTAGTGGACTTAGTCCACGCACACGTATGGTTGGCCAGTTAAGGGTCGGTCTTTGGAAGCACGGACTTAACTCGCTTCATGGTATCCCGCTCTCTCTCACTCTTTGTTTTAAAAAAAAAAAATTGACTCTGATTTCCGGCGAGTGAAAAAGGGCAGAGCGTTACATAGGATCTCATCTACGGGAAGATCAAGGATGAAGATTAATGGATGGATGTCTCATTTAAGTAAATTGTACTTAGACACTTGGGAACCCAAGGGTCTTCATCTGAAGAGCTATGAAGCCACCCTTGGGAAGACAAGGATCTCTTTGGTTAAAACAAGGGCTCCTTGGTTAAACCAAGCTATTATGAGAGGAAGGGAAGAGTTTTAGTTTTAATACAAAAACACAAACCAAAGGGCACTTCAAACCCCTTGGCCGACTCCTCCTCCTTTGAGCAAGGATTTTCTCTGCACTCCTCTCCTCTCTCTCTCTCTCTCTCACCTCTACCTCCATACACTTGGAGACTTTGAAGAACAAAGAAAGGAGAAAAAGAATTATGGAAGAAGAGAAAGATCAAAAGAAAGAAGTAGATTGATGGAATGTATGTCTAAGATTTAATAATATGGGAATAAATCTAAGGAAACCATAGGTTTGGCCATGGTGTGGCCGAACCCATGGGTTCCATGATTGGTTGGAATGAATGGCCAAAATTGTGATAAGGCCATGGACTTGGAAATCCAAGCACAATAAGAATCTGACCCAAAATCAGCCGACTAAATCTTATGATTCAGTCAACTGAAAATATACTGGCTAAGCATGTATTGGATGTGGCTGTATTTTAGCCGACTGAATCTTATGATTCAGTCGACTGAAAGTATACTGGCCAAGCATGTATTGTATCTGGTTGTATTTCAGCCGATTAAAAGTATACTAGGCAAACACGTAAGGGATCTGGTTGTATTTCGGTCGACTGAATCTCATGATTCAGTCGACTGAAAGTGTACGGGTCAAGCGCATATGGGATCTGGTTGTGTGTCAGTCGACTGAATTCCAGATTCAGTCGATTGAATTAGAAGGTTATATTATGGATTTTCCTCCAGAGCCTCTGCTTATCTTGTAGGATGGAAGGAGTGATTAAAATGGAAAATCAAACTAGTATGTATGTTTGAATTTGATGAGGTAAAGAAGTTCGCAAGGGGATTGTGATTCGTCTCATGCTATCGTTAGCGTTATCCTTGCAAGATAAGAAATGATAGTATATCGGACACTGGTAGTGTAACACCCCGCCCATTTCACTCTAATTTTCAGAGTTTATTTATTTTTTTTAATATAATAATCATGTGATCGGGGCGAAGTGTCACGACGCGAGTTAAGTTCGGATCTCTAAATCTGATCCCTTAACTGGCCAAGCCCATGTGCGTATGAACTAAGTCCGTAAGACTAATCCGCACATGGTACATATATAACTTGCGGAATTAACTTAGTCTAAATCTAACTGAGGTTATAATAGAACCTAAGACTAATCCAATTTTCCATTCTTAGATAGCAAAGTACATAACTTATTCTCCAAAATTACTAATCAATCTTAACTAATTGTTTAATCAAAACATCCAACATAAAACAAACCATAGCATCTATCTTAACTACTTATTACAAGCCAACATAACTAATTACCAAATTACATTGTCCAAATATATCAAATATCAAGTCCATAAAATAGTCCATTCATAATCCATTCCAATCATTCAAACCGCCCAAGTTTCCGTACTTGGTCCTCTTCTCGATCCACGTTCTTCCCTTTCCCTGCATCATCCACTAAGGATATAGATAGGGCGTTAGATCAACGCGCCCAGTAGTGTTTCCGAATAGGGCTACCACATGGTTAGTCAAAACATGCACATAATATAATGATAATACATGTGAGACAAAATTCCATAAAAACATGCTATGTATGAAATGAACATGTAATGAGTCCCACCCATCACCATTCAACATAGACATCACTTGATGGGATTCTCATCGTCGAGGTAACCCACAATGGTCTTTCGGACGCCCCGACGGAGTGTGGCCTCCGGATTCCACCTGATGGGATTCTTATCATCAGGGTACCCCACAGTGGTCTTTCGGACGCCCCGACGGAGTGTGGCCTCCGGTTACAACACCATCATCCCATGCCATGCATGAGATGTTTATGCAAACATGTCATTTAGAAACATAACTTTACAATCATATAGGATATCAAAATCAACATAAAACAGCATATGAAATAGTGGTTACAATAAAAGTAGGAAACCTACTATAGTTTACTTTGTTCGATCCTTCCTTTGGACCGTCTTCCGATCACGGCTTTGTACACCGTTCTAGAAATCCGAATACCCTATGTACATGGCAGCAAGTTAATCATTTGACCATATGATTCTAATTTGATTTAAATCCCAAAAATCCACTTTGTGGGGTTCGACCATACCCCATGGCCGAACCTTACCCATTTAAACCTTGATAAATCTTTTATTTACTTAATACCATCTAAGTATCCCAAACTTTTCAAATGACACTTGGTAGGGTTCGGCCATACTACATGGCCGAATCTTACCACCTTAGGTTTTGGCTTATAGGTCCATTCTTTTGATCATTTCATCTTTTCATCCTTATTTACAATAATGCCATTATACTATCCTTTGCCTAATTTTTTTTTCCTTAGACAACAAAGTCCATCAACAAGCCACCTTTGTGGGGTTCGGCCATACAATATGGCCGAACCTCACCATTTATTTTAGTCATATAAACCTTTCAATCATACGTCTCATTTTGCCCAAATTTGTTATGAATGAACCACCAAATCCATCACATGACAATTGGTGGGGTTCGGTCACATAACATGGCCGAGCCTCACCCTAAAAATTTTAATCCTATATTCCATCTTCACCTTAATACTAAGTCCATAATTGATGTGATTTCCATCTTCTTGAAAGCCAAACCAAACAACCAAATACTTACATGGGGTTCGGCCATCCAAGGTGGCCGAACCCTATGTCCATGTTTTGGTCCTCTAAAACATGCTTTTGGGTCTCATTTGAACATAGGCTAACTGTATAATGTTACCATGTTTTTACCCTTCAAAACCATCCAATAAGTCCATCACCTTGTATGATTTCTATTTTGTAAAACTCAATCCAAAAATCCATGGGGTTCGGCCATACATATGGCCGAACCCTATGGTTCTCTTGGTGTAATTATTCCAACCTTTGTCCATGGTTTTAATCCATAATTTAACCATAGCATTAGTATGGTTCAGCCAAGCCATTGTTACCTAAAAACAGTAAGCTTATCTTCATTTTAAATTCTTTAAAATCTTCATTAACTAATATCGATTTTATCCCTCAAACTCCATTAAGAATCACCAAGTTTTTCCATGGGGTTCGGCCATCCAATGGGGCCGAACCCTATGGTCCATATTTTGTCATTTAAACATCATAATTCTAGATTAATTTCCTTGATGTGTTCGGCCAATCCATAGCCCAACACAAAACACTTAAAACCATAATTTTAAAACTTTTCAAGGCATGTAATCAATCTAATTTAGCATCCAAAAACAGCCCATGATTTTGGTTCAAAAGACCATCCAATTTAACCCAATCTTTTCATGGGGTTCGGCCATCCCATATGGCCGAACCCTATAATCCATTTTTTTATCTTAATCATGCACTTCCAACCAATATCTAACCTTTGTTAGATTCGGCCATCCAATGGCCGGATCATGATTTAAAAATTGTTTATCGAAAAACCTACCGTTTCCGCGACTCCTCCAAATGATCTTCCCTCCGGCTTGTTCCTTGTCCTTTCTTAGCCTCTCCTTCTTCTTGATTCCTTGATGGTCAGGGACTGATTTAAACAACCAGCTGCTGCTCTTGGTAGAAAACGGCAAAGAGAGAAAGAGATAGGATTTTGACTTTGGATGGAACACCTTGATGCCAACTCTTTTGCTCAAAGTATGCTTTTGTCTTGGTGAAATAAATCAATCAAGGACTGATTTCATATCAATAACCAGCTGCTGTTCTTGATCTTAGAAAGATGATAACAGTCCAAGGAAGAGAGAGAGATAGAGAGAGTAAAATGAAAATCCTTTGTTTAACCAAAAACAGCCCAAGGTTAATCCTTGTGTAACTCCCTCTCTTCAATCAAAGTTCTTTATGTTACTTGGGGATTTCATCTATGAAATGAAACACCCCAAGCAACCAACGTCCCTTGTGGTTGGACTAGTGTAACCTCCCCTTTCCTTAGGGTCTCACATGGGAGTTTCATTTTGAAATGTAACTCCCATGTGCTGCACCGTTCTCTATTGTTTGCCTCTATGTTTTGGCCTATGTAACAGCCACCATTCCCATGTGTAACTCCACAAACAGCAGCTCCATTCAGCCTCATCAACGTCCCATGTGGGAGTTCTATCATGGGAATAAAACTCCCCTCCTCCAAGTGTGAACACACTTTGTAACTCCGATTGGTTTAGTATCTAATTTGAATTTGGAATGCCATAATCTATTGTGTGTAACTCCTCCAATCAGCTACCCATTTTATTCTCCAACCTTGGAGTTACATGCATGAACCATCAATCCATGTATTGGCTGTCTTTTGAAGACCCAAGCATGGCATAAACCCTATACCATCTCCAACGTGCATAATGATTCGAAAACTCAACTCTCACCCAAGTAACTCCCATGTAACGTCATTTTCATTCTTAACTTGGGTGGGAGTTACATGCATATAAGTTTCCCATGCGGCCAACAATTCTTAATGTTTGAATTTGAAACAACCTACAAACCTTCTATCTCTACATCTCACTCATTTAAAAATACATATTCATCCCACTCATTTATTCAACTCACCCAACCTAACTCATTCATTTAATTTAACTTAACTAATAAATTCAACTCAACTAAACCCATCATTCATTTCAACTCAAACCAAACTCAAGCAATTAATAAACTTAAATTAACTAAGCTTGAACTCAATCCATGGTTAATCATGCCATTCACAACCCATTGGGTCCCATCTAGCCATTTTGACCCATTTAACAAAATTTGACCCAATTATGATTTTTGACCCGTTTAAGTATATCTTAAACATTTATTTGTTTTGTAAACAAACTACCATCCTTTGGGTCTTGATTGCACCATTGACCCATTTAAATCCAAATCAATTTTTTTATCACAATGGCAATTCCGTAAATATGAATAATTTCATATAAATTGCTAACTTTGAAATTCCAGGGTGTTGCAGGTAGGATTCCTACATCATTGAGAACACTATGGAGTATAATATGACACTCGTAATATTCAAAATATGATGAATGCATTGGCTAAATAAATTGTATATGATTATGAGTTAATTTTTAATGATATTATGTATTTTTAAATGAAATGGCATTCTTGCATACATTACCTCATGCGTCGCACGGGAAGGAACACATATGACCAACAAACCAAGTTCTGAGTGGTCCGAACATAACTTGGGCTTGAGATTAGCTTATACGAAGTTATATGAACTGTTGAGATTTCGCCGTGTCCGATTGATAGAAAAGTACGGCGTAATTGGACCAAAGAGCTCCTAGGTAGTCTGTCCAAAAATCCTGCGCAGAGGAAGGAGATCACACTCCATCGGTAATCCCGATTAATTTGTGGATGGGTATACAGTGCCCTGGTGGTTGCCGCCTCAAACACTGTGGACATAAGTGTCCAAGGAAACCATTGATATGATTTATGATGTGATTGGATATGGACATTGGGTGGGATTTCATTTGGCATTGACACCCATAACATGACACTTATGTTAGTATGATTATGATATGGACATCATACATTGTTTTATTACTTACAAAATGTTTTTCAAATAAGATATTAATGATGTATATACCCTTTTATGTTATTCTAATATTATTCTTTTGTGTACCATAACCTTAATTGGAATATCTACTGGGCACGTTGACTAATACCCTGCTTCTACCCTATAATGATGGAACAGGAAAAGAAAAGGACGTGGGATCGGAAGGGAGCCAAGGGTAGGAGCTTGGGAAGATTTAAGTTTAATTTACTTAGTTTTGATTTCAATGATGTGTTTGGAGGACTTACATTATTTGTTCTAATAACTTAGACTTATTTGCTATGGTTTGATAATCTTTAAATTTTATTGATACTGCATGGTGATTGGCTTTCCTTGCTTAATGATAACAAGAGAATGAATAGTATTTTATTCAAATAAATTACTCCGCAAGCATTAAGAAAAGCGTGTGAAAATGTTTTAGTGGACTTAGTCCACGCATACGTAATAGTGGCCAGTCAAGGGTCGGGTTTTGAAAACTCGGACTTGACTTGCGTCGTGACGACCCATCCTCTTTCACTTATTAAAAAAAAATATATACTCTGATTTATGCAAGTGGAAAAAGGGCGGGGAGTTACAATTGGCATCAGAGCGAAATCGGATGTTTTGAGTCTCGCAAAGTAAGATTAATACGGTATCATGTCTCACTGACAGATAAGAATCCCAACTGACCGGCTCTTAAGAGTCCACTGCATGGGGGCCGAATTATTTTACTTTGATGAGAATCAGATTGCAAGCATTTAATCTAAGAACAACGTTTGATGAAAAAAAAAACAACAAGGGGACGACAATCACTATAAATTGTAGATTTATCAAACATAGCGAAATAGGTCGTCCCTCCCCCGAACAAGAAACATTATATGATACTTAGGAAATTTCCCCAAAATAAGGAACACTATATGATACTTAGTCAATTTCCCAAGTAAGGAATACAAAGTGATATATAGGAGAACTAAACAAAACTTCCCCTCCCTATGATTAGTTGATCAAGTGTAACTTCAAAGTATTTGAACACAAGTTCTTATGAGAAAACTAAGTCAACGAATGTTTCGATGACTTAGGAGAATGCCTCCACGAAGAAGAAATACTCGACAGAACCTGAATCAGGAAGAGGGACAGGACAGTGTGAATATTCCTGAGGTGCCTCCCGAGCTGCAGAGCCTAGTACAGGCAGTAGTCCCCTCCGTTCTACAGCAACATCAGAATGACAATGGAGGTATTACTTCCAATGAATCTCAGGACGGAACAATGGTCAGAGATTTCCAACAGCAGCTTCCCCCTTATTTCAAAGGGAAGGAGGAACCCGCAGGAGTAGAGAATTGGATTGAGAATATCACAAAGATCTTGAAGCTACTTACGATCACAAATTATCAGGACCGAATACTGCTGGCTACCTCACAACTGGTAGACGATGTAGGCAAATGGTGGAAGGCCATAGAACATCAGCAAGCGCAGACTCCAGCTGCGGATAGAACAAAGATGACTTGGGACCAGTTCGCTAGGATGTTTCTGGACCATTATTTTCCAGAGGAGGAGAAGGAGGGTCAGACACAGGCATTCATAGCCTTGGCCCAGGGCCCCATGACCGTCGCAGAATACTATTAAGAATTCCTCCGTTTATCATGTTATGCTTTATACATGGTGGACATAGAGTATAAGAAGGCCCGAATGTTTGAGCGAGGCCTGCGACCAAGCATCAGAGCCAAAGTCATTATTTTCAAATCAGCTACTTTGGCAGAGGTGGTCAGTCGAGCCAGCATAGCCGAACAAGAGCTGATGGAGACAGCCCGATTTGTGGAGAACAGACGAAGCCAGAGCGGGGGAAATTCTTTCTGCCCTTGCAAGAAATTCAGACCCAACTTTGTGAAACCCTCAGCCTCTATTGTTTCCACTAGTGGTTTTCGTCCCAGTCAGCCCTCCACATCAAGACCAGTCTCTCAGTCTCCTCGAGGTGTTATCACTTGTTATCAATGTGGCCAATAGCGCCATATCAAAAGGAAGTGTCCACAGAACAACATACCTTCTTACTTTAGGGGTTCTTTCCATCCTCCAGTTAGACCAGCTCAGTCGCAAGCATCCAGGGCACACAACCAGACAGGACGACCACCCATTCCGACAGGAGCTGGACGGCTATATACTTTAGTTCCTCCTCCAGAGAAGGTGGATCACTCGGTGATTCAAGGTACGACAGTAGTTGGTAGTTTTTATGCTTTTGCATTACTTGATTCAGGAGCATCGCACTCCTTTATATCTGCTACCTTCATATTTGCTATTGGTACCTTAGTACAACAACTATCCACTGCACTCACTATTGTATCCCCTATTGGAGACACATCACTGGGTCTAATCTGCACCTCCGTAGATATTGAACTTGCTGAGTTCAGATTTAAATTCAACTATTTGGTACTGGAGATGACAGAAAACGACATCATATTTGACCTGGACTGGTTGGCTACCTTTTAGGCCGGTATAGACTGTCCCCTTCGCAGAGTAATATTCTGGTCACCCAAGGGAAAACAGTTTATAGTACATGCCAACAAACAGAACATTCCTATGACCAAGAGATTACATGAAGAAATGAACCATCTTCTACTCAACAGTATTAGACTAGACAAGACACTAGTAACTGAACTACCTGCTGTAGTGAAAGACTACGCTGGGGTATTTCCGACAGAACTCCCTGGTTTGCCTCCAAAAAGCGAGATTGATTTTGAGATTAAGTTCTATCTTAGCACTACTCCTATATCATTACCTCATTACTGGATGGCCCCTGCAGAAATGTTAGAGTTGAAGAAACAAATTGATGAGTTGCTCAGACTAGGATTCATCCGACACAAAACCTCATCCTGGGGAGCACCAGTATTGTTCGTAAAGAAGAAATATGGTACTCTTCGGATGTGTGTGGATTACAGGAAGTTGAATCAGCTAACTGTCCGGAACAAGTACCCTCTGCTTAGAATTGATGATCTGTTCGATCAACTCAGAGGCTCCAGCCATTTCTCCAAAATTGATCTTATTTCAGGCTACCATCAAATTCGTGTCAAGGATGAGGACATAGAAATGACGGCCTTCAGAACTTGGTATGGACTGTACGAATATGTGGTCATGCCTTCTGGACTCACAAATGCACCAGCTGTGTTCATGGATCTGATGAACAGAATATACCCTCCTTATCTAGATAAGTTCCTAATTGTCTTCATTGATGATATTATGGTTTATTCCACCAATCGGGGGGAGTGTACTGAGCATCTGAGGATAGTCGTGGATACACTGAGGAAGAATCAGTTATATGCCAAAGCAAGCAAGTGCGAGTTCTAGCTATTTGAGGTCAACTTCTTGGGACACGTCATTTCAGTAGGAGAAATAGCTATGGACCCGGCTAAAGAGGTAGTGGTTAGAGACTGGAAAGCTCCGAAGAATGTGTCCGAAATTTGAAGCTTTTTGGGACTGACTGCCTACTATCAGAAATTTATTATGGACTTCTCCAAGATTGCGATTCCACTTACCCGACTAACTTAGAAAGGAGTCAAATTTGAAAGGTCTAACGTGTGCAATCGAAGGTTTGATGATCTGAAACAGAAGCTTACCACCGCTCCCTAAGCCCTAAACCCTAAACCCTAAACCCTAATCCTTAACCCTTGTCGCAGGTACATCTACCCCAAAAAAGGAGAGTGTCTCTCGAAACACATCTGTAGAAGACAAAGAACCCACATACGAGGACATGTAAGGATTCATCTGTTCTAACACAACGAACGAAGCCTAACACGAGAACACGATCCAATAACGAAATAACAAAATCCATGGCTAATTTTATTCTTTTATATCAACTCCAATAGCGTAATCAATTAATCATAGTGCGGAATTATTTAAATCTGAACGTCTCAATGTCCATGGTGCTCGAACAACATGATTGACCTTAGAGGGGGGGGGGGGGGTGAATAGGTCAATCCCATTTTTAATGGTATTTTCAAATTTCTTGATTGGTTTAAGTGCAGCAGAACAATTGTCAAGAGATTTGTTTAGAGTGATGTTTTCATTAAGTGATCACACTAAGATTATGACCCTTTACATATTGTTTGATTATTGGTTCTTGTGCACAATGTATAAAGTAAGATAATCAATATGCAAAGTGATGTGTGTTGAGAAGAGTACTTAAATAGTAAATACAAACACACACAGATCAAATACCATAAAACCAATTTAAAGTGGTTCAGTTAGCCAATCTACATCCACTGTTAGGACTCACTCAACCATGAGCTATCCCCAAATCCACTAAGTGGGGAATTACACCCTCACAATTGGAGTATGAATTCCACCTCACTCAATCGGTTGAGAATTTCACCCACCACTATCGAATAGGAATTCCACCTATCCATTTGGCTGGGAATTCCACCCACCATTGTGCCAGAGACACCGCTCCAGATTTTATATAGTGGTTCCGGAACCAAGCTTCTTTAACTCACTTTCGAAACAATGGTTTTAAAATAAAATTAAAACCAAGAAACACTTTTCTTTTTCCCCTTTCTCTTGATGTGTGCTTCATGAAGATCCCACCCAATGTGTGCCGACGCTCCACCTCGTAGTCGCCGTATAGAAATCACAATCCAGGGCGACAAGGAAACTTGTTTTACCAAAGGTTTCCTAGTTTATGTTCTCCTATTTTCCTCCCATGCAAACTCAATCAATAGATTGGTTGTTTATGGCTTTTCACTCCTTCTCTCTCTTTCTCATTTACAAACTCAATCGATAGATTGGTTGTTTGTGATTTTACTTTCCTCCTATCTCTCTCATAAACTCAATCCATAAGATTGGTTGTATATGATTCCCCAAGTGTAAGCACGAGAGAGAGTGATCCTTATGTTGTCCCTTGTTTAAGCACAGTGATAATTATGAGGGTCCAACTGATCTTGCCGAAGGATGACAACTGGTTGCATAAAGATTGGTTTATATAGAGAAGGAAACCAATTGTAGCAACGGTAATGTACCGACAGGTCGGGCACACCAAAGGTCGGTGACTAGAAATATTACTGTTCAACAACCCAACCGTTGCACAACAATGCACTCCCAATGGTAATATTTTTTGTCTATCGACAGGTCGTTGTCGCCGACGGGTCAACAATAATGGTACCGATAGGTCGGTCCATACGAGAGGCTCAATCTGGGGAAACATCATACTAACAGAGTTTTATGTCTCGAAACTTGTCATACCCAGAATGACCTATCGCCCTTTTCCAAGGGGTCGGTCCTGGCTACTCTTGTAAGGACCGGAATTTTAAATCCTTATTTTATGTAATTTGTTCATTATATAAATGGAATATATGATTTTGGTCCAAATAATTTGAGTATTTATCAAAATAAATAAGGAAAACTAAATTTCCTCAAACGATACACTGACTTAGGCGATGTATCGGCAAAGCTAAATATTTCGAGACGATGCATCGACGGGATCGATGTGTCGGGGAAAACTAATATTCAAATCCGAAGTATAAACTATAACAACGATACATCGATGTGGTCAATGTATCGGGGGAGAGAGAAAGAGTCAAATGTGTCAACACATCAACAAGGTCGAATGTGTCAACACATCGACTAGGTCGATGTGTCGAGTAGTCCGAACGTCTTTAGTAGACGCTCTGTAAACCGCCGCCCAAACCATTTATTTTTCTATGCATGTGCATTCACAATGACCGATCAGTTTTCAAGGACCCAATTAAGGGTCTAGGGATAGCAAAAGATGAAGATAAAAAGAAGAGAAAACGAAGGGAAAACTGAAGAAAAGAAAGAAAGAAAAAGTAAGGAAAAACCATTGAAAAGGAAAGAAAAACAAGAGTAACAGACCAACCCTCTTTCCCATCCGAGGTTACCCTCTAACTCACATTCTAACCCTCAACTTGACCAAGAATCTCTTCATCTCCTCACGGGCTACCACTGTTCCGGGATAGGAAGGAGATACCAAGCACGGGGAAGGAGAAATTGAGCAAGCAAGGAGGGTGGAGAACAAGGAGGCAAGGGAGATCAGATTTCACTCATTTCGGGTACACCTACGAATCACTTGAGGTAGGTGAATCTATTGATCCTTTCAATAAAATATTAATACTAGGGTAATTAGAAAATATGTGTGCATGGGTTTGGAAAGAAAAAACCCAAGAATGATGAACTCATGAGTAAAGGGATGCCATGGATGATGGGACCATGACTTCTGACTCAACCCATTCGACATGTAACGCCCTGCCCTTTTTCACTCGATGAAAATCAGAGTATACATTTTTTTTTAAACAAGAGTGAAAGAGAGCTGGAGCGTCATGACGCGAGCTAAGTCTGGGTTCCCAAACCCGACTATTAACTGGCCAACGATACGTGTGTATGGACCGAGTCCACTAAAACAGTTCACACGCTATATAAACTAACTGCGGAATAACATATGAATACAATACTATCCATAGACTTGATATTAAAAAGCAAGGAAGCCAATCTCTATTAAATTAACTTACGATTAAATATCCAAAAATCATCAACCAATCATAGCAAAATAAACTAAGTTATTACAATCCCAAATGCAATTATCTCAAATACATTGTTCCAAAATTAATATTAAATAAAGTAAGCATAAGCTGCCCATGCTCCTAAGCTTGGTTTCTTTCACGTCCATCGTCCTTTCCATTCCCTGTTCCATCATCTAAAGGGTAGAAGTAGGGCGTTAGTCAATGAGCCCAGTAGGAATTCCAAATAGGGTTATACACATAGGATCAATATAAAAATCAGAATAAGAATATCATATTAAAAACTATAAACATATCATAGTACCAGAAACAGTGCATGATAATCATATCCAAATCATGCAATGTATGTGTCATGTCATGGGTGTTATATGCCAATGATCCCTCACCCAATCTCCATATCAAATACCATACAAATCATATCAAGTGTTCCCTTGGCCAATTACTTCCACAGTGTTTTGTGATGTACCACCAGGTCACTGTTATAGCTCCCCACGTATGTTAATCGGAAAAACACCGAATGGAGAGTGGACTCCTCCCCACGTATGTTAATTGGAATCACTGAATGGAGCATGGACTCCTCCCAACATAAGTTACTCGGAATCAGTGTGGAATCCTCCCCACGTATACTGATCGAATATACCGATGGAGCGTGGACTCCTCCCTATGTATGTTAATCAGAATCACCGAATGGAGCATGGACTCCTCTGTCATGTTCCCTTCTATGCGATGCATGAGATCATGTATGCAAAAATGCCATTTCATATTAAATCATATTGAAATTCAGCTCATAAAACTTTCACCATTTGATTTACAAAAATAAACATTGTATTGAAATAAAAACCAATAACATATAAGATCCATATGCATCTCAACAAGGTAGGAATCCTACCAACGTCCAAGATAATATCCTTGTTGTTTTCGTGAAGGTCACATTCAGTGATCACGTCAAAACCGAATTGCAAACCCCTTTTGCGAAAACTCTTTACCTTAATGAATTCCATCATACACATATGTTAATTTAATTATCCATTCAATTCTCATCATCCCCTACATCACTCCAGATAAACTGAACCTCTAGAAAAATTATTTAAAATTTTCACTTTCAAATTCAGTCGACTGAATCAAGGATCCAGTCAACTGAACCCGGCAGATTACCGTCCGTTACCCGTCCTACGGACGGTCGAAACCCGTCCCGTGGACAGTGCAACCCTTGTTCAGTCTTCTTTTGTTTGTATGTTTTGCTTGGTTTTTCTCCATGAAATTCATTCCTTAATCATGTCTAACCATGTATTAATCATTCATACATAAAATTAATAAGTATACTCTACCCACTAGCCAAAGTTAGGGTCTTGTCCATTAGTCTTTCAATCCTTGTTTCATAATATAAATCGGACATTACCTTTCCTTTTCTTTCAATCATTTAACCATTCCTTGAATGGATTTCAAAGTCCATGGTCATATAACATTTTGACCCTCCATTTCCTACAAATCATATCACCCATAGGTTCGGCCACACCATGGCCAAACCTATGGCTTTTCCCTAATCTTACTCCCATATTATTAATTCAAATCATACCTCTTTCCTCGTCTCCTTCGTTTCTTTTGTTCTGAATTCCTCCTTAGTTCTTTTTCTTCCTTGGTGTTTCACTTATCCTCTAAGTCTAGAAATGAAAATGGAGAGAGAGAGAGAGAGAGAGAGATGAAAATCTCCTTGTTCTTCAATGGAGAATTTGGCCAAGGAGTGGGGTGTGTGCCCTTGGGTTATGTCCTCTTGTAACAGCCACAAGACCTTTCAGTCTTTGCATAATGTTTGTCTTCAACCCATGTGTCCCTTGGCTAAACCAAGGAGACTCTCCACCTTCCATCGAGTCATGGATTTCATCTCAACCATGGTGTCCCTTGGCTTTAACCAAGGCACCTCTTGAGATGGACACCTCTCCATCTTCCAATCGTGTGTCCCTTGGGTTGATACCCATGAGATGAAAACCCTCTATCTTCTTATTCAACTCATTTCTTTGTAATTCAATTCAACTCAACTCCATTTAATTATTAAGTCCTTAACTCACTTGAATTCATATAAGTATATCATTTCCTCAACTCAAATGAATTCATTTCCCAACTCAAACCAATTCAACTCAATTGAACTCAATCATGTTGACCAAGTCAACCATGACATAGTCGACCATGATACATGGCACTTGGGGTCCCACTTAGCCATTTCATTTACATGCCACCTCACTTGATGAGGTGGATCTCATGCCTTGGGTCTTAATTGGATATTTGACCCAATTAAATTAATCTTACCCATTTACTTCAAAATTAGTTCACCTTGACCCATTGGGTCCCAATTGAGCAATTGACCCATTTATTTAAGGTTTACCCAGTTATTTCCAATTGAACCTTATCCACAACCCGTTCGGTCTTAATTGGGCAATTGACCCAACTCCTTACCCGTCTAAGGTCTATCTCCATTATTTAATTTCAAACTCCATTAATTCACAATTTAAATGGACAATTTCCATATATATTAATGAAATAAAAATCCGGGGTGTTACAATATTACCCTCTTTTGAAATTTTCGTCCCGAAAATCGAGTGAAGTAGGGTTTCAAACTGATCACATAAATAGCTCAGGGTGAGCTGTTCTCATTTCCGATTCAAGTTCCCAGGTGGCTTCCTCAATACCATGTTGGTCCCATACCACTTAGACAAACTGAATTGCTTGGTTCCGTAACACCCTTTGTTCCATCTCCACCACTCTGATAGGCCTTTCGACGTAGGTCACGTCGCTTTGCACTTCTGTGTCTTGTACATTCAGCACATTCGAGGGATCAGGATTGTACTTCCTCAACATAGATACATGGAATACATCTTGCAGTGATGATAACTGCGGAGGAAGTTTCAATTGATACGCCACTTTCCCCACTCTCTCTTGGATTGAAAAGGGTTCCACAAATCTAGGTGACAGTTTCCTTTTCTTTCCAAATCGCATGTGTCCCTTTCGTGGCGAGACTTTCAAGAACACTAAGTCTCCCACTTCAAACTCAAGGAATCTCCTTCTCTTGTCAACATAGCTCTTTTGACGACTCTGTGCAGTGATCAGATGTTGTCGTATCACCTTAATATGTTCTGTGGTCTTTGCAACTAGATTAGGTCCAATTAGTGCAGGCTCACCGGCCTCTGTCCAACACAATGGTGATCTACAAGGTCTATCATATAACGCCTCCAATGTAGCCATCTGAACGCTTGCTTGGTAACTGTTGTTATATGAGAACTCAACCAGTGGTAGATGATCTTCCCAGCCACCCTTGAAATCTAACATGGAAGCTCTTAGCATGTCCTCCAATGTCTGTATTGTTCTTTCCGACTGACCGTCAGTCTGTGGATGGAAAGCTGTGTTGATCAACAAGTTGGTCCCCATAGCCGACTGCATGCTCTGCCACACCTTGCCAATGAATCGGCCATCTCTATCGGACACAATAGTCCTGGGGATACCATGTAGCCTGATGATATCCTTGATATATCGTCGTCCCAAAGTCTCAGACGAGTCTGTCATCTTGATTGGAAGGAAATGTGCAAACTTGGTCAGACGGTCCACTACAACCCATATTGCATCATTGCCCTTTGAAGACCTTGGCAACCCTGTCACAAAGTCCATGGAGATATGTTCCCATTTCCATTCCGGTACTGGTAAGTGTTTGAGTAATCTTGGTGGTTTCTGATGTTCTGTCTTTACTTGTTGACAAGTAAGACAATGAGCAACAAAATCCGCTACATCTCTTTTAAGTCCATGCCACTAATAATGTCTCCTTAGGTCATGGTACATTTTGGTGCTACCTGGGTGAATAGAGAGTTTGGTTTGATGAGCTTCAATCAATAACTCTCTTCTGTAGCTTTTAGGCACATATGTTCTACCTCGAAATAAGAGACCTTGTCCAGGTCGTAATTCCCATTCTAATATGACCTCATCAGTAGACATCTTAGCCCATATTTCTTCCATTTCTGGATATGTCCGCTGTTCTTGTTCAATCTTGGAAACCATGTTGGACCGTACCATCAGGTTATACATACTTCTGCAGTGTTTGATGTACAAATTGAATTCCCAGATGGTGGTTAACATCTCCCATTCCTTCATAATCAAACTGGCCACTGTTGCATGTGATATGCGACTGAGGGAATCCGCCACTTTATTCGCCTTGCCAGGATGATAACGTAGCGCAAACTCATAATCTTGCAGATATTTCATCCATCTGCGCTGTCTCATAATGAGTTCCTTTTGATCAAACAGATACTTCAAGCTCTTGTGATCTGAAAATACTTCAGACTTCTTGCCATATAGATAATGTCTCCAGCTTTTGAGAGCAAAGACCATTGCGGCTAAATCTAGATCATGAGTGGGATAATTTTGTTCATGAATTTTGAGCTGCCTTGAACCATATGCCACTATATGGTGACTTTGAGTGAGAGAACACCCAAGTCCTTCTCCTGCAGCATCACAATATACTTCATATCCCTTGCCTCTTTTTGGCAAAATCAGAATAGGAGTAGTCGTAAGCTTTTCTTTTAGATCCTCAAATCTTCGATTACACACATTAGACTATTCAAATTTGACTCCTTTCTGAGTGAGTCGGGTGAGTGGAGCTGCAATCTTGGAGAAGTCCATAATAAACTTCAGATATTAGCCAGCCAGTCCCAGAAAGCTACGAATTTCGATCACATTCCTCAGAGCTTTCCAGTCTCTAACAGCTGCACTTTAGCCACGTCCACGGCTATTCCTTCCGCTGATATGACATGTCCTAAGAAATTGACCTCAGATAGGCAGAACTTGCACTCGCTTGCTTTGGCATATAACTGATTTTTCTTCAGGGTGTCCAAGACTATCCTCAGATGTTCAACATGCTCCTCCGACTGGTAGAATAAATCAGAATATCGTCAATGAAAACAATTACAAACTTGTCCAAATAAGGACGGAAGATTCTGTTCATCAAATCCATGAACACAGTTGGTGCATTGGTGAGTCCAAATGGCATAGCCACATACTCATATAGTCCATACCGAGTTCTAAAAGCCGTCTTCTCTATCTCTTCATCCCTGACATGGATTTGATGGTAGCATGACATCAGATTAATCTTGGAGAAATAGCTGGAGCCTCTGAGTTGATCAAATAGATCATCAATTCTAGGTTGAGGATACTTGTTTCTGACTGTCAGCTGGTTCAATTTCCTGTAATCCACACACATCCGAAGAGTACCATCCTTCTTCTGTACAAACAATACTGGTGCTCCCCAGGATGATGTGCTGTTCCGGATGCATCATAGTCTGAGTAATTCATCAATTTATTTCTTCAGCTCAGACATCTCCGCTGGGGCCATCCGGTAATGTGGCAATGATACTGGAGCCATGCCAGGATATAGCTTGATCTCGAAATCGATCTCCCTCTTCGGAGGCAAACTAGGGAGTTCTGTCGGAAATACCTCTGCGTACTCTTTAACTAACGGAGGTAGTTCAGCCATTGGTGCTTTGTCTAATCTAATGTTGTTTAGAACTAGACGGTTCATTTCCTTATGCAATCTCTTGGTCATTGGAATGCTCTGTCTGTCGGCATGTACCACATATCGTTTTCCCTCAGGTGACCAAAATATCACCCTGTGGAGATGGCAGTCAATGCTGGCTTGGAATTTAGCCAACCAATCCATGCCAAATATGATGTCGTACTATGTCATCTCGAGTACCAGATAGTTGAACTTAAATCTGAACCTAGCAAGTTCAGTGTCTACCGAAGTGCAAATTAAACCCAGTGATGTGTCTCTAACAGGGGATACAATAGTAAGTGCGGTGGACAATTGTTGTACTAAGGTGCCAGTAGCAGATATGAAGGCAGCAGATACAAAGGAGTGGAATGCTCCTGAATCAAATAATGCAAAAGCATAAGAACTACCAAATACTATCATAACTTGAATCACCGAGTGATCCACCGTCTTTGGAAGAGGAGCCAAAGTATACAATTGTCCAGATCTTGTCGGGATAGGTGCTCGTCTTGTAACGCCCGCCCCTTTTCACCGTAAAATCAGAGTACATTTTTTTTTTTTTAAATAAAAGTGACAAAGGGCGCGGACGTCACGACGCGAGTTAAGTTCCGAGCTTCTAAAGCCCGGCCCTTAACTGGCCAACCCTACGCGTGCGTGGAACATAAGTCCACGAGTACGGTTCACGCGTAGCAAGTAAGCTCACGGAACATAAAAATAAATGCGGATGATCATAGATCTATCCTACCAGTTCTTCAGATAGCAGGGAAGAAATACCCAATTAATTACGAAAATGCCATTATACTGTATTATCCAAAATAATACCTAAACATAGCAAACTACCTAAATTATTACATTTCTGACAAGCTAACTATACAAATACATCTTTTCCAAAATAAAGTAAAACAAAATAATTAGTCCGCCTCCCCAAGCTCCTAAGCTTGGCTTCCGTCTCGCCCTTCCGGTCCGCCATCTCCTGCATCGTCAGCTAGGGTAGAAGTAGGGCGTTAGAACAACGCGCCCAGTAGGATTCCGAGTAGGGCTAGCACATGGGTTAGTAATAACCACATACAGATAATAACACAGTGAAAACTATAAACCACCATATACTGAAATATAAGTAAATGATATGCCATGGGTGTCAATGTTATGAATCCCACCCATCATTCCTGCCATATACTGTCATATCCCTCTTGACGGAAAAACCTCGTCAAGATATGTCCAACCGTAAAATATCCCCCTTGACGGCAAAGCCTCGTCAAGGTGTCCCCATGCCTGTTCTCGGTCGCCCCGACGGAGCATGGACTCCGGTTTGTTTATTTTATTTTTTTTTTCCGCCCATGCCATGCATGAGATGTAATGCATTATGCTATGTAATATGTATATCTCATACTCTTAACATACCATACATAGCCTTACCATATAATGCATAATCTTAAAAATAATAAACCATAGTATTAAACATAATGTCCATAATCATAGAACAATTTTTTTAAGATCAATCCCAAAGTCAACCAAAATAAGATAAATATACCATTACACATCCATGGCTTACAAGTAGGTAGAAATCCTACCGAATACCGACTCGCGTCCTTTTTCGACTTCGTCCGATAATCCGGCTACCGACACGCGTACCGCTCGCGATATCCAATACCTTATTACATACACATAATTAGTCCATATTTTAACCATTTCTAAGCCCATACATCATATCTTAGTGGGTTGCTTCATTTTGATCAATATTTACGGTTTTGCCACTACCTCCCCTATAGTTAAACATTAACTTAATTATATACATTTCTTTGTCTAAAAATTCATTCATGGATTCAGGTCCATTAATGACCCATCACCCATATCTCAAGATCATTAAATCAGCCACTTAATTGAACCTAAACTCCATTAATTTAATCATATACAAACACATTAAGCTTAGGCCAAACAAGTCTACATACATCACTTAGTTCCATCACACATTTGACTTATCATTTTTTTATCATCATAAACTACATTTTTGGAATCCATGAATGTCCCCTTTAATCATGCCATATTCCTCATTTACTAATCCATATACATACACCTTCATCTTAGTCCTTAATTGGTTCACACAAAATGGGTCCATTGGTGTCTCCTTAACCATAATATAACAACACTAGAATTTAGCCATTTAAATATTCTAATCCTCATTCATTTCCCACATACATAACACCAAAATTAATCATAAGTTTACCCACAAATAGGTCATGAAATCCATTTACAAATCACTACATTCAATCATTAACTCCTTAAAAAAATCATAAACCCTCTTTCCCATGATTTTTCTTATAAAACCCCTTCAAACTTAATCACATTTAATCAAGAAATTTAAAACCCTAAACCATCCTCCATGGTTTTCCATTCTTCATAAACCCTAATAAATCATTAAAATGCCCAAATTACTTTGCATATCCTCCATTCCTTAAAACTCTAAAAAAAATCATACATTAATTATATAACCCTTAATCCATTTTTTTTTTTCCTAACCCTAACCTATCCATTAGAGTTTCCTCCACTTTCCATCCTTCCATTTTGATGGATTTAAAATCCATGGCACAAAATTATTTAGCCACCATTAAATTTAACCAAAAAGATTTCCAATTCTTCAACCCTAAAAAAAAATCCAAAACTCTTGTTTAAGAAATACTCACAATCCGTCGTCTCCTCCGACTTCCGCCGCTCCCGTCGGCTTCCTTAGCCTCCTTTCTCCTTCCTTTTAATCTTTGGTAGGTCAAGATGCTTGATCAATGGTGGAAACCTCCAAGCTTAGAATTGGCCAAGGTAGGGTTTACTTGAGAGAGGGAAAGGAGGAGATGATGAGAAGAAGATGGTAAGTCTTGACCTTAGAATGGTGGACCATGCTTGCACCTCTTCTCTTCTTTCTTCTCTTCTCCTCTTCCTTTCTTAATTTTTTCTTCTCTTCTTGGAGTGTGGGACAGTGGTGGAGAGCAAAATGGGAAAAAAATGAAATGAGAGAAAAGAGCATCGATGGAAGAAGATGGTTAAAAGAGATAAAGTTTATCTCAATTGGGTGGAGTAATCAGTTCCTCCCACCAACCCCACATAGATATTTTCCATGCTTTTTTGACCCCAACAACACTTGCCAACGTTTTTTGATGCCTTAAGATAAGATGGCATTTGGTTTTCCACTTTTTGACCATTTGACCCTCATTTGATTATTTTAATCATTTAATAAATTAACTAATTACCTTAGGTTAATTAGTTCCCACCTAATTTAATTCCATTTCTTAACTTCCTTCTATGAATCCACCCATGGTTGACCAAGTCAACCATCGTGGCCGGCCCCATCAAACCTTGGCCCACATGCCACCTCACTTGATGAGGTGGAAGTGGGTCCCACTTGGCCACACCACCATTGTTTAATTCCAAATTACTTAGGGTGATTGAATTTCATTAAGCCCACTCTAAATGGATCACCATTGGGCCCATGGCCCAATTACATTTCCCACTAGCCCATTTACCTTAGAGCTTAACCATCTTGACCCATTGGGCCCCAAATGGGTATTTGACCCAATTTGACCATTCTTGACCCATTTAAATAAATTTAAATCCAAACCATAGTCTATTGGGCCACACTTGGGCCTTTATCCAATTTTGGCCCATTTACCATTTACTCCACCAATTTTCTAATTTCCATCATTAAAATAATTAATATTCACATTTATATTAATTCCCAAATTCCGAGACCTTACACGTCTTGTTTGGTTATATGCTCTAGATGCTTGAGAATGAACTGGTCGTGCTGGAGGATGGAAGGTACCCCTGGAGTGAGAAAGTCTACTGATCTGTGGGCACTCCCTCTTGAAATCGCCTTGCTGGCCGCACTGGAAATAGGTGTTCACACCTTGAGAAATCTGAGAGACGGATCCTGATGTGGAGGGCTGATTGGGACGAAAACCTCCAGTTGACCCAGTAGAAGGTGAGGATCTCCCAAAGTTGGGTCGGAATCTCTTATTTGGGCAGAAAACATTTCCCCCACTTTGACCTCGCCGGTTATCCATAAGCCGAACTGTCTCTGTCAGCTCTTGCTCAGCTATGGTAGCTCGGCTAGCCACTTCCACCAATGTAGGTGACTTGAAAATAGTAGCTTTGACCCTGATGTTAGGTCGTAGGCCTCGTTCAAACTTCCGAGCCTTCTTGTATTCTGTGTCCACCATGTATAGTGCATAACATGATAGATGGAGAAATTCTTGATAATAATCAGCAATAGTCATGTTGCCCTCGACCAAAGATATGAACGCTTGTGTCTGGCGCTCCTTCTTTTCCTCTGGAAAATGATGGTCCAAGAACATTCCAGGGAAGTGGTCCCATGTCATTTTAGTCCTTTCCCCCGCTGGAATCTGTGCTCGTTGACGTTCAATTACTTCCTAGCACTTGCCGGCATCATCGATCAATTGTGAAGTAGCAGCAGTAATCTATCTTCATTATTGGTGATCTTCAATAATGTCAAGATCTTGGTGATATTTCTAATCCAATTCTCTGCTCCTATCGCTCCCTCTTTCCCTTTGAAATAAGGGGGACGCTGCTGTCGGAAGTCTCTAACCATGCTTCGATCCTGTGCTTCATTGGAGGTTGTACCTCCATTGCCGTTCAAATGTTACTGTAGAACAGAAGTGACCACTGCTTGTACTTGGTTTTCTAGCTCAGGAGGTACCACAGGAATGTTTACACTGCCCTGACCCTCTTCCTGATGTGGGTTCTGTACCTCTTCCTCCTGGTACGGGTTTTGGCGGGTATTTCTTTTTCTTGGAGGCATTTTCCTAAGTCATTAAAACATCGCATGACTTAGTTTTCTCATAAAGTTTTTCATTAACATAGTTTGAGAAATTACCAAATCAGCATCTTGTATTTCTTGTTTGGGGAACTTTTCTATGTATCACATATTGTTTCTCACTTTGGTAAAATCCTGGTGTTTTTTGTTTTGGGGAAATATGTCCTAATTTGCTATGTTTGATAAATCTATACTTATAGTGATTGTCCTTCCCTTGTTGTTATTACTTATAGTGTTGCTCTCAGATTGAATGCTTCAGTCTAATTCTCAACAAAAAAAAAGAATCCGGCCCCCGTGCAGCGGACTCCGAAGAGTTGGTTAGTTGGGATTGTTATCTTGTAAGTGAGACATAATACCGTATTAATCTTACTTTGAAAGATTCACACTTCGATTTCGCTCTAATACTAACTATAACGCCCCGCCCTTTCTCACTCGCCGAATATCAGAGTATATATATATATTTTAAACAAGAGTGAAAGAGAGCGGGTGTAATAGCCCGGATTTTCAAAGCAATAAATATATTGGCTAGTATTTATTTTTAATTGTTAAAAATTAAGATTTATAGATGGAATGGATGATTAGATGGATCAAAGTTGGGGCAATGGCCCAAGTATGGTCCAATGGACCATGAATAGGATTCATTCTATTTAATTGGGTCAATGTGGTCAATTGGGTCAAATGCCCAATAGGGACCCAATGGGTCAAGATGGATTGATGATTAGGGTAAATGGGTAAGGAGTGGATTTAATCGGGTTATGGACCCAATTAAGATCAAAGGCATGGGGTCCACCTCATCAAATGATGTGGCAAGTGTATGAGGAATTACCCAAGTGGCATAGCCAAGTGGGACCCAACTCCACCTCATCAAGTGAGGTGGCGTGTGGACTAAGGTACAAGTGGGGCCGGCCACCATGGTTGACTTGATCAACCATGGGTGAGTTCATGGGTGAATTAAAGAGGATCAAGTGAAGTGAGTTGAATTAAATTATTTAATTAAATCACCTAAGTTAGATGGAAATAAATTCTAATGCTTGAGTTAGGAGTTGAGTTGCATTTAAATGGAGTGAGTCAAATGGGGGTGAGTCACATGGAAGATGAAAAGATGGAGTGAGTCAAAATAGAGGTGGGTGGTTTCCATTGAGATGGAAACCACTTGCCAAAACCATTGGAGAGGGTGGTGTGTGCCATGTGGAGGGCATGCACCCTCTTTGGCTAGACAAAGAACTTAGGTGGAGGGCATGCATCCTCCTGGTTGGTCAAAGGAGAGGTGGGGGTTCCATCTCAATGGAAACCACTAGCCAAAACCGTTGGAGAGGGTGGTGTGTACCATGTGGAGGGCATGCACCCTCTTGGATAGACAAAGAACTTAGGTGGAGGGCATGCATCCTCATGGTTGGTCAAAGGAGAGGTGGGGGTTCCCTCTCAATGGAAACCACTAGCCAAAACCATTGGAGAGGGTGGTGTGTGCCATGTGGAGGGCATGCATTCCCCTGTTTGGTCAAGGGACTCATAGGGAAGACTCCACATTGATGAGGGTGGTTGGAGGTGAAGTTGTAACGCCCGCCCCTTTTCACCAAAAATCAGAGTCTATTTTTTTTTAAATAAAAAGTGACAAAGGGCGTGGACGTCACTACGCAAGTTAAGTCCGAGCTTCTAAAGCCCGGCCCTTAACTGGCCAACCCTATGTGTGTGTGGAATGAAGTCCATGGAGAATGGTTCACACGTAGAAAGTAAGCTTGCTGAATATTAAATTAAGTGTGGAAATATAATAAAGCCTATCCTACCAATTCTTAGATAGCAGGGAACATTACATCATTTAAATTACTAAATTACCTCAAAATGACAACGTCTAAAATAAAATTCCAAAACATAGCAAGTAATCTAATTTATTACATTCCGACAAGTTAAGCTATTCAAATTACATTTTTCCAAAATAAACTAAGTAAACTAAGTAGCTCGCTTCCCCAAGCTCCTAAGCTTGGCTCCCATCGCGATCCCCGTTTCCGCTATCTCCTGCGTCATCTGCTAGGGTAGAAGTAGGGCGTTAGACAACGCGCCCATTAGGACTCCGGGTAGGGCTAACACATGGATTAGTAATAACAAAACATAGATAGTAATAAAGTGAAAACCATAAATGGATGCAATGCCATGGGTGTCTTATGTCATGTGTCCCACTCGTCATCTTTACTATCATGATACCATATCTCCCTTGACGGAAAAACCTCGTCAAGATATGACCAATCACAAATTATCCCCCTTGATGGCAATGCCTCGTCAAGATATAAACAGTCACACATCATCCCCCTTGACGGCAAAACCTCGTCAAGATATAAACAGTCACACATCATCCCCCTTGACGGTAAAACCTCGTCAAGATATAAACAGTCACACATCATCCCCCTTGATGGAAGAACTATCATCAAGGTATCATAATTACATACAACATCCTTGATAAATCAAACACATCAAAATATCCCCATGTCTATTTATCGGTCGCCCCGACAAAGCATGGACTCCGGTTTCATTTCATCCTTTCCCTGTCATATCCCTCCCATGCCATGCATGAGATGTAGATGCCATATGCCATGTAATATATGTAAATCATAGTCATAAAACCCCTCTTAAAACAATTGCATGATTACCAAATAAATCAAAGGGAAACCATCACATAACACTTAATCCAAAACCCATCTTAAAACATTCACATGATTTCCAAAATAAATTAAAGGAAAACATCATATAATACTTAATCCATGGCTTATAAAAAGGTAGGAATCCTACTGAATACCGACTAGTACTCCTTAGCGTTTCCGTCCAATAATCCGGCTACCGACACGCCTACCGCTTGCGATATCCAATACCTTATTACATACACATAATCAGTCCATATTTTTAACTATTTCTAAGCCCATTAATCATTTCCAAGTCCATACGAATAATCGGTCACTATTTAGGTTTTGTGGGTCCTATTTAATCCATTAGATACTTTTAATCACATGAGTCTAAAAATCAGCCCCCTAGGCTGTATTTAAACATACACAAGTTCATCTTTAAAAATGTCCATGTCCAAGTTCATCCCCCATGGGGTTCGGCCATGGTCCTTCATTTTGGCCCATAATTACGGTTTTGCCACTATTCTTCCATGGTTAGACATTGGCTTAACTATATACATTTCTTGGTCCATAATTGATTCATAGATTTGGATCCATTAATGACCCATTTAATCATACCATAACATCACTAAAACAACCCTTTTTCTCAACTTAACCTTCATTAATTAACCACATACATACACCCTTCCTTAGCTCATAAAAATGACTTACAATTAAATCATCATTCTTAGCCACATCTTGGGTCCATAATTGACCCATAACTTAGACCCATTAATGATCCATAACTCAGGTCCGTTAATGACCCATCAACCATGTCATATGATCATTAAAATCAACCATTTAATTAACTTAACCTTTATTCATTCAACACATATGTAACCCCATACTTAGCCCATCAATTGATCCATAGACTTGGATCCCTTAATGACTCCTTAGCCATAACATCATCACAAATTAGCCACTTGATTCACCCTAATCCCCATTCATTACTCACATGTATAATACCAAATCTAACCCATAAATTGACCCACAAATGGGTCATGGGTTTCAATAAAATTAGCCCCTTTAAATTTAACCTAAACCCCATTTTTCCTTGGGTCTTTTTCACCACATTTAGATCTATAACAAGCCCTCCCATGAGGAGGTTTTACATTATGCATTTAAATCACTCCTTTTGATCAACATTAAATATATTTTGAGTCCATCAACTTAGCTACATTCCCCATTTGTTTTCCATGGTTCCAAAATACTTTGTCCATCCCAATTTCCCATTATTTTCTTAGGCCTATTTACCACATTTAGATTTAAAAGAAGTCCCTCCATGAGGTTCATGGTTCATCCCTAATACCACACCTTTAAAACATTATATGTTATACTTGAAAATCCATACAATCTATCAGCATTCTTAATCACTTTTTTCCATCTCTTCAGCCACCAAAACCATTCTTACATCACCATAGGGTTCGGCCATACACCATGGCCGAACCCATGGTTCATGGTTCATTATCCATTGGTGCCATTTTAGACCATAAAAACATTTACCTTCATTTATGGATTCCATCATAAAACCTCCTTCAAAAATTACCTACATTTAATCATTAAAATCTTAAAACCTTAAATCATTCTCCATGGCTTCCATTCTTATAAAACCCAAAAAAAAATTCATACATTCCCTAATCACCCACCATGGGGTTCGGCCATACTACATGGCCGAACCCTATGGCTCATAATTTTTTTCCAACATTACACAAATCCATGCTTAAATAATTTAAATACATAATGTCCTTAATCCATTTATTTTTTCTTAACCCTAATTTACCCATTTAGGGTTTGCCCATTCTTTCCTCCTTTCATTTGATGGATTTGAGATCCAAGGCCATGATGTTTTGGCCATCCTCTAAATCCAAGAAATGGATTTCATAACCTCTTAAACCCTAAAAAAAAATCTAATCTCTTGTTTAGAAAATACTTACGATCCGATGCCTCCTCCGACTTTCGTTACTCCCGTCTGCTTCCTTGACCTTCTTTACTCTCCTTCTCCTTTGTTGGTTGGCTAAAATGCTTGATCAATGGTGAAAACCTCCAAGCTTGGGTTCGACCATGGTAGGGTTAGATTTGAGAGAGGGAGAGGAGAGGATGGAGATGAGAAAGAAAATACTATGGCTTGATCTTGGAGTGATGGCCAAGCTTACACCTTTCTCCTTTCTTTTCTTCCATCCTCTTTCTCTTGGTTTTCTTCCTTTCCTTCTCCTTGGGTGTGGGACGGTTCTTGGAGAGTGGGAGAGATGGGGAGAGAGAGATGAGGGTGAAACGAAGAGAATGAGATAAAACTTATCTTATCTCTTTGGTTACTTAAATTACACTTTAACATTAAGTTTCCCAACCACCCCACATGAGATATTTTTCATGCTTTATAGTTTATGGTGGTTGGGATAAACTCCACCAAGCCAACGTTTTGGCTTCTTAAGATGGAAAGGTTTAGTTTTCCATCTTTTGACCCCTTTGACCACCTTTTAAATAATTTAATCGTTTAATTAATTAATTAATTACCTTAGGTTAATTAATTCCCACTTAACCTAATTCCATTATTCTACCCATGGTTGATCAAGTCAACTATGGTGGCCGGCCCCACCAATCCTTGGTCCACACGCCACCTCATTTGATGAGGTGGAGGTGGGTCCCAATCGGCCATGTCACCTTGGTCAATTCATCACCAACTTAGGTGATTTAAATTTAATTAAATCCATTACTCTTATTGGATCACCATTGGGCCCATGGCCCAATTAAATTCACCCTTACCCATTTACCTTAGAGCTTACATTATTTTGACCCATTGGGTCCCAAATGGGTATTGGGGCCAATTTGAACAGTATTGGCCCAATTGACCATCATTGACCCCTTAAATGATTTTAAATCCAATCCATAGTCCATTGGGCCATACTTGGGCCTTTATCCAAATCTTGATCCATTTACCCTTTATTCCATCAAATTTCCAATTTTCACCAATAAAATAAATAATATCCAGCCTATATATCTATTTACAAATTCCGGGCCATTACAGAAGTCTTGCCCAAGGAAACCCTAGACAAGATGGAAAGGGTTCGCTTTCCATCTCATTCACTCTCTCCATCTGTCCCTCTCAAGCTTGGTCGACCTTTCCCTCTAAGACAAAAGAAAAAGACTTAGAGTTTTCTAGCTCAAGTCCTCTACCTCTCACAAAAACCCTAAGGGCCGACCCTCTCACTAAGACAAAAAAGACATAGAGTCTTCTTCCATTCTCTCCTCCTCTCCCTCTCTCAAACCTACACTCTTTGGCCGAACCCTCTCTTTGGGTTTTTATCTTAAACCCTCTCACTCTCAAGCTCACACTTGGCCGAAGATCAAGGAGGAGAAAGAAGAGACTAAGGAAGGAGAAGATTGGAGGAGCAAGGCGGAACGAAAGAAAACGGAGGAGTCGCAGAATCTGTAAGTATTCCATTTCGGATTTGGAGAGTTGGCCAAAATATTATGGGCCATGGATTTAAAATCCGTCCAAGGAATAAGATGGAAAAATGGACAAAACCCTAATGGATAAGACTAGGTTACATAAGGATCATTAAGGACAATATGTATATATGGCTTAAGCATGAAAAATGATCAAAGATCCTGGTTTGGGCCTTGCATGGCCAAACCCTAGATTTTTATGTATATGAATCATAGAGGACAAGAAAGGAATGGATGAGGTTCGGCTATGATGTATGGCCGAACCCCATCAAGTGATCTAACCATGGGTATATGATTTATAAGAAGAAAATGATGAACGATAGGGTTCAACCATGCATGGGAGTAGGTTATTGATTTTAATAGGTTTTAAAGGATGAAAATGAAGGAGGAATGTTGATGATTTTAAATGGGTCTTAAATATTGTCAATGATGATTTAAAAGGATGGAAATTATGAAGGACAATGGACCATCATGGCCGAACCCCATGGAGAAATGTTGATGGATTTTGGGTCTTAAAATGATGGACCTAAGTATATGATTAAGTCCCCATGGACGGCCTTTGTTTATGGGTCTAATGTTTATAAATGATTTAAAGGAGAGGATGAAAGTGAGACATCATGGGTTCAGCCATGTTGTATGGCCGAATCCCATGAACCATTTTGATGGATCATTTGGTAGATCCATGCATGTGTAGGAAATTGAATGATCAAGCTAAGGAATGGAGGGATTTATTATGGATTTATGGTATGTTAATGAATCATTTTGATGGACCATTTGTAGATCTATGTATGTTTAAAGAGATGGAATGATCAAGCTAAGAAATGAGGGTTAAAATGAAAGGATGGTGAAAATAAAGGACCATGGGTTCGGCCATGTTGTATGGCCGAACCCCATGGAGAATGTTTTATGGACTTAGGGTTTTTATTTAATGTAAAATGATTAACTTAGGTGATGGGACTAATAAATCAAAAGGTGGAATGATCTTGGACCCACCTTAATTAAAATGATCAAGGATTACAAAGAGGGGCCCAAAACCAAGAGAGTGAGGTTCAACCATGTTGTATGGCCGAGCCCCACTAAGGCATTTTTGGTGGACTTAAATATTGTTCAGCCCCAATGTATGAAACCTCTTAAGGGACTTAACCGGATAAAAGACTATGGTTGTAAATGGAAATGACATAGGATGATGTAGGGGTGGTTGGAAATCAAATGGATCATTGGTTTGATTTATTTATATGTAATAAGGTAACGAGATTTCACAAGCGGTGTACGATTGGCTTGACGCTATCGGTGATCAGTTTTTTGGACAGAAACACAAGGACCCGGTATTTCGACGTTGGTAGGATTCCTACCTCATTGAAAACCATGGAATATGTATATGTGATGTTTTTACTTGAATTATTTTGGTATCAAATGATATGTCTTCATGATGGGATTTTAATGCTATGATATTTATTATTACATAGCATGTTTGCACTTGCACCTCATGCATGGCATGGGAGGGATTAAATGTAATCGGAGTCCACGCTCTGGGGAGGCGACCGATAAACAAACGTGGGGATACCTTGATGTGCATTATCCATCAAGAGGGGTACTACGATTGGAGATGTAACCAGAGTCTACGCTCCGTCGGGCTACCGATAAACAATCGTGGGGATACCTTGATGAGGATTTTCCATCAAGAGGGATACTATGTGATTGTGATACCTTGATGAGGATTTTCCATCAAGAGGGATACTATGTTTGAGATGTAACCGGAGTCCACACTCCATCGGGGCGACCGATAAACAAATGTGCGGATACCTTCATGTGCATTTTCCATCAAGAGGATACTATGTGATTGTGATATGGATGATGGGTGGGACTCATTGTAACGCCCCGCCCTTTTCACTCTAATTTTCAGAGTTTTTTTTTTAAATATAATAATCATGTGATCAGGGCGGAGTGTCACGACGCGAGTTAAGTTCGGATCTCTAAATCCGACCCTTAACTGGCCAAGCCCATGTGCGTATGAACTAAGTCCATAAAACTGATCCGCACATTGTATATATATAACTTGCGGAATTAACTTAGTCTTATTCTAACTGAGGTTGTAATAGAACCTATGACTATTCCAATTTTTCCAATATTAGATAGCAAAGTACATAATCCTATTCTCCAAAATTACTAACTAATATCAATCTACCATTCAATCCAACCATCCAAAATAAACCAATCCACAACATCTACTTATCTACTTATTACATGCCAACAAATCTAGTTACCAAATTACATTGTCCACATAATTCAAATAACACATCCATGAATAGTCCATTCAAAATCATTCAAACCGCCCAAGTTTCCGTGTTTGGTCCTCTTCTCCAACCACGTTCTTTCCTTTCCCTGCATCATCCACTAAGGATATAGATAGGGCGTTAGATCAACGCGCCCAGTAGTGTTTCCGAATAGGGCTACCACATGGTTAGTAAAAAACATGCAAATAATATAATAATAATACATGTGAGACAAAATTCCATAAAATCATGCTATGTATGAAATGAACATGTAATGAGTCCCACCCATCACCATTCAACACAGCCATCACTTGACGGGATTCTCATCGTCAAGGTAACCCACAGTGGTCTTTCGAATGCCCCGACGGAGTGTGGCCTCCGGATTCCTCCTGATGGGATTCTCATCATCAGGGTCTCCCACAGTGGTCTTTTGGACGCCCCGACGTAGTGTGGCCTCCGGTTACAACACCATCATCCCATGCCATGCATGAGATGTCTATGCATATATATCATTTAGAAACATAACTTTACAATCATATAAGTTATCGAAATCAACATAAAACAGCATATTAAATAGTGGTTACAATAAAGGTAGGAAACCTACACTTGTTTACTTTGTTCGAACCCTTCCTTTGAACCGTCTTCCGATCACGGCTTGTACACCGTTCTAGAAATCCCAAAACCTTATTTACATAATAGCAAGTTAAGCATTCATTCATGTGATTCTAACTTAGTCTAAGTCCCAAAAATCCACTTAAACTTCCATGTCCTATCTTAGCCTTAGAACCCCATAGTTCGGCCATGAAATGGCCGACCCATGATTTGTCTAAATGTACACATAACAATTATTTATTAACCACTCAAGATGTTCCATGATCTTTTAAGTTTGAAACCATTTGATTTAATAAAATAGTCCTCATAGAATGATCCATGGGGTTCGGCCATGCATGGCCGAACCTTATGGTTCACTTTGTCCAATCCTCACCATGATTACTCATGGTTTTTACATGCTGATTCAACCATGAATAATACATGGTTCAGCCACTTATTAACCAACCAAAAACAGTACCCAAGTATCCCATTAATTGCCACAAGGACACCATAACTTTATATGGTTTTAATCTCACAAAAACCATTAAATACTTTCATGGAAATGTCATACCATTTCATGGGGATTCGGCCAACCCAATTGGCTGAACCTCATGGCCTATGGTTTAGATCTATTTATCCACTTATAAACTTATCTTATTCTTAAATCAAAGCACATAATGATTACTTAAAATCCATCCTACACTTAACCCAAATAACTATACAAAACAGTCCATGGTTTTGGTTCAAAAAGACCATCCAACTTAACCCAATCTTTTCATGGGGTTCAAATTAATAATAACCCATAACTAAGCATTGGTTTTCTTGAAACAAGAGCATAAAATAAATCATAGCTTCCCACATGATTTTAAACCCAAATCCATCCTCAAAACAGTCCATGGGGTTCGGCCATACACATGGCCGAATCCTATGGTTCTCTTAATGGAAACCCACCAATATTTATCTATGAATTTAATCAGCAAATTAACATAAGATAAATATGGTTCAGTCATGTCATATCTACTCCAAAACAGTAAGCTTAATACCATATAAAAATCTTTTAAAAGCCCCACTCCAAAATATGGATTTTGACTTTCAAACACCATAGAATCCACCAATTTTCTCATGGGGTTCGGCCATCCACAGGGCCGAACCCTATGGTCCATATTTTTTTTATCTCATTCATGAACTTCCATCAAATATCTAACCCTTGTTAGATTCGGCCATCCAATGGCTGGATCATGATTCCAAAATTGTTTATCGAAAAACCTACCATTTCCGCGACTCCTCCAATTGATCTTCACTCCGGCTTATTCCTTTCCCTTTCTTAGCCTCTCCTTCTTCTTGATTCCTTGATGGTCAAGGACTGATTTAAACAACCAGCTGCTGCTCTAGGTGTTTGGAAAAATCAAGGACAGCAAAGAGAGATAGATAGAATATTGGCTTTTAGATGGGAAACATTGATGCCAACTCCTTTGCTCAAAGTATACTTTTGTCTTAGTGAAATAAATCAATCAAGGACTGATTTCATATCAATAATCCAACTGTTGCTCTTGATGTTTGGAGAGATGGAGGATGCCCAAGAGAGGAAGAGATAATGATAGAGAATGAAATCCCCTTGGCTAATCAACTTCAGCCCAAGGTTAACCTCACATGTAACTCCCACATTAACCCCAAGTCCTTTATGCTTACTTGGGGGTTTCATCTATGCAATGAAACCTTCCCAAGCATCCAACGTCCCTTTTTGGATTGAATTTGTGTAACCCCCCTCCTTGGCTCCTTCTCTTATTAATAAACCAAATGGGGGTTTCATCCTGAGATGAAACACCAAGGGTTCCCAACAGTTTTGCTGTGTGCATTCCTCACACTATCCATCTTGCATTAATTTTGCATGTGAGAGTTTCACATGTAAATGAAACTCCCATGTGCTTCACCCTCCCTCCATTGGTTGTCTCTTTGAATACCTAAGCATGGAATAAACCCTCATGCCCTTTCCAACGTGTAGTCTAACCTTTTTGAATTTGAAAAGTCAAGGACCCCTTTTGTAACTCCATGAAACGGCAACTCCAACTGTCTCCATCTTTGGAGTTTCATGCATAGGCCATAATTTCCATGCAACCAACATTGGAACATGTTTGAATTTGAAAACAACCAAAAAACCTTTTATCTACACCTCACTCACTTAGAATAAATATTCCATCAAACTCATTTATAATTTAAAACAACTCACTTACTCATAACTTATTCATTTAATGCAACTCAACTAATAAATTCCACTCAACTCAACTCCAACATTTATTTCAACTCAAACCCAACTCAAACAATTAACTCATCTTAACCCAATTGAGCTTTGAGCTCATCAAATAGTCAAATATGTCAACTACGACCCATTGGGTCCAATTTGGCCATTTTGACCCATTTAACAAAATTTGACCCAATTATGATTTTTGACCCATTTAAGTATATCTTAAACATTTATTTGTTTTGTAAACAAACTACCATCCTTTGGGTCTTGATTGAACCATTGACCCATTTAAATTCAAATCAATTTTATCACAATGGCAATTCCGTAAATATGAATAATTTCATATAAATTGCTAACTTTGAAATTCCAGGGTGTTACACTCATGGCATATGGCACCCATGGCATGGCATTTACTTGCATGGTTTTGAGATGTAACCGGAGTCCACGCTCCATTCTAGGCTACCGATAAGGCATTTGTGGGGATACCTTGATTTGGATTATCCATCAAGAGGAATACTATGTGATGTGAAATGTAACCGGAGTCCACGCTCCGTTCGGGGCGACCAACAAGGCATTCGTGGGGATACCTTGATTTGGATTATCCATCAAGAGGAATACTATGTGACGTGAAATGTAACCGGAGTCCACGCTCCGTTCGGGGCGACCAATAAGGTATTCGTGGGGATACCTTGATATGGATTATCCGTCAAGAAGAATACTATGTGATTGTGATATGGATGATGGATGGGATTCATGGCATATGACACCCATGGCATGGCATTGACTTGAATGGTTTTGATATTATATGTATCTATGTGATTTTTATACTAACCCATGTGTTTGACCCTACTCGGAGTACCTACTGGGCACATTGTCTAACGCCCTACTTCTACCTTAGATGATAACACAGGAAATGGACGGTATGAAGGACGCAATCGGAGCCAAGCTTAGGTGCTTGGATGAGCTAGATCTATTTTATTTAAGTTTATTTATGGACAATGTAATTTGAGTAATTAGTTTGTCGGGACTGTAATAACTTAGACTATTTGCTATGATTTGGACTTTAATTTTGGACATTTTAACTTAAGGTAATTATCATTAAGTGATGGACTTCCTTGCTATTTAAAATTGGATAAGATAGAACTCTATTATAATTCCACAATTATGTTTAATTCCGCAAGCTTAACTTATCACGTGTGAACCATTCTCGTGGACTTGTCCACGCACACGTACAGTTGGCCAGTTAAGGACCGGGCTTTAGAAGCTCTGACTTAGCTCGCGTCGTGACGTCCCACTCTCTCTCACTCTTTTATTTCAAAAAAAATAAAAATAGACTCTGATTTTCGGTGAGTGAAAAAGGGAGGGACAGTTATAGCAGGAACGTCACGACGCGAGCTAAGTCCGGGTTCCCAAACCCGACCCTTAACTAGCCAACGATACGTGTGCGTGGACCATGTCCACTAAAACAGTTCCACACGCTATATAAATTAACTGCAGAAATAACATATGAGCAGAATACTATCCATAGACTTGATATTAAAAAACAAGGAAGCCAATCACTATTAAATTAACTTACGATTAAATATCCAAAAATCATCAACCAATCATAGCAAAATAAACTAAGTAATTACAATCCCAAAATGCAATTATCTCAAATACGTTGTTCCAAAATCAATATTAAATAAAGTAAGCATAAGCTGCCCAATCTCCTAAGCTTGGTTTGTTTCATGTCCATCGTCCTTTCCATTCTCTGTTCCATCATCTAAAGGGTAGAAGTAGGGCGTTAGTGACCGCACACAATAGGAATTCCAAATAGCGTTATATACATAGGATCAATATAATCAGAATAAGAATATTATATAAAAAACTATAAATATATCATAGTACCAGAAACAGTACATGATAATCATATCCAAATCATGCAATGTATGTGTCATGTCATGGGTGTTATATGCCAATGATCCCTCACCCAATCTCCATAATCAAATACCATACAAATCATATCAAGTGTTCCCTTGGCTAATTACTTCCACAGTGTTTTGTGATGTACCACCTAGGTCATTGTTATCGCTCCCCACCTATGTTAATCGGAAAACCACCGAATGGAACGTAGACTCCTCCACACGTATGTTAATCGGAATCACCGAATGGAGCGTGGAATCCTCCTCACATATGTTACTTGGAATCAGTGTGTACTCCTCCCCACGTATGCTAATCGGATATACTGATGGAGCGTGGACTCCTCCCCATGTATGTTAATCGGAATCACCTAATGGAGCATGGATTCCTCCCTCATGTTCCCTCCCATGCCATGCATGAGATCATGCATGCAGAAATGCCATTTCATATCAAATCATATTGAAATTCAGCTAATAAAACTTTCACCATTTGATTTACCAAAATAAACATTGTATTGAAATAAAAACCAATAACATATAAGATCCATATGCATCTCAACAATGGTAGGAATCTTACATGTAACACTCGGATTTTTCAATGCATAAAAATATTGGATTTGTCCATTTAAATCGTTAAATTAGTTGAATTTAAGATTTATGGATTGAATGGACTTTAGGTGGGTAAGAATTGGGTCAATAGCCCAATTATGATCCAATGGATCAAGGATGGAATTTGATTTGGAAATAATTGGGTAAGTGTGATTAAATGGGTCAACTACCCAATTGGGACCGAATGGGTCAAGGTGAATGGATTTTGAAAGTAAATGGGTAAAAGATTAATTTAATTGGGTCAAATACCCAATTAAGATCCAAGGCATGGGATTCACCTCAAAAAGTGGGTGGCATGTATATGAGGTGGCATGTGAGTGACATGGCCAAGTGGGGCCCAAATCCACCTCATCAAGTGAGGTGGCAAGTGGTTAATGTATCATGCATGGTCGGCTAACCATGGTTGACTTAGTCAACCATGGGTGAGTTCAAATTGAGTTGAGTTGATGAATGAGTTCAAGTGGGATAAATAAGCTTGAGTTGGAAAGTGAATTCACATGAGTTGAGAATTTATTAATGTGAGTTCAAGTGCTTGAGTTGGAGAATGAGTTCACTTAAGTGAGTGGAATTGTTTCAAGTTGAGTTGAGATGGGAAATTGGATAGACTTCCATCTCAAGAAGCCAAGTGGTGCCTTGGTTAAGCCAAGGGCCACCTTGGCATGAAAGGAAACATAAATGGGGTGCTTTGGTTCAACCAAAGGACTCCTTGGTTGGATACAAAGCATTAAAGAGGAATTTAAAAAGGGGGGGCTGGTTTACAAAGGGGCACACTCCACCCCTTTGGACCTGTAACGCCCCGCCCATTCCGAGATTCAGAGTCTAATTTTTTTTTTTAAATAATAATATAATAACACCGGAAAAGGGCGGACGACGTCACGACGTGAACTAAGTTCGGACTTCCGAAGTCCGACCCTTAACTGGCCAACCATGTGTGCATGGTCTAAACCATGATAAACAACACACACACGGAACTAAACAAGTCATGCGGAATATTACTAGACAAATTGCGGAACTAACTGATTGCCGAATTATACTGAATAGATAGCAAGTACCAGTCATTCATTAAAACTACTTAAATCAGATATCCATTATCAGAACTATAAACAAACCATAGGAAAGTTATTAACTATTACATCTCCATAAAAATGTATTCAAACAACTGTAAAATATAAATCCATTCCAACACTCAAGTGCTTAAGCTTGGCTCCCCTCCTGGTCCTCGACCTTCTCTTTCCCTTTCCCATTTCCTGCATTATCCTCTAAGGATAGAAATAGGGCGTTAGATCAACGCGCGCAGTAGATTTTCCAATCAGGGCTACCACATGGTTAGTATATAGAACATGCATATATCATAGTATATGATCAACAAAACATCTGAAATCAATGCGATGTATGTAAGTGCAAATGTAATGAGTCCCACCCATCACAAGTATACATAGCTATCACTTGACGGGATTCTCACGTCAAGGTAATCCAGAGTACTCCACATTTCCTCTGAATAGAACTCTCATGTCAAGGTAAGCCAGAGTACTCCACATTTGCTCTGTATAGAGCTCTTATGTCAAGATAATGCAAAGTACTCCTCATTTCCTCTGGATAGGACTCTCATCATTAAGTTATTCCATAATCATCACCCCATGCCATGCATGACATGTCAATGTATATATGTCATTCGTAAATATATCTCATCATTCAAAACCAATTTGAAATATAAAACAATAACAATATATCTCATAAAAACCATGATTAAACCAATTATAAAAGTGGTTACAAGTAGGTAGGAAACCTACGGAAACTTCGCTTAAGTGTCCGTTCCTTTTTAAGCTTCACCCGATCACGACTCGTACGCCGTTCAACTTCCGTTTCCTTGTTTATATAACAGCAAGTTAATACTTAATCTTCTTGATTTCTAATCAAGTTTAGATCGCATAAACCATCTTGTGGGGTTCGGCCATACCCATGGCCGAACCTCACCTACTATAATTTGATCTCTATTTTTATTTAATCCTCATTAAAACATCTCATGTTACAAACATACCTTGGTAGGGTTCGGCCATACAACATGGCCGAACCATACTACTTTGGTTTGGCCCCTCTTTCAAGTCCTTTAATCCTTCTCTATTCATCTTTATCATTTGACTTGCATTTACGATTTTGCCATTGGCCTTAAACCATATTAAAACCAAGTTCCATAACAACCACCTTAGTGGGGTTCGGCCATATTATTTGGCCGAACCTCACCAATCCAAATTTGGTCTCTTAATCCTTTATAATTACGACTAACTACTTATCTAACAATGTGATTAACTAGCCCTTAATTTTCCATCATTTCCTTGGTTCCAATCATCACTTTCGTCCACCAAAACTACTGTATGGGGTTCGGCCATTCATATGGCCGAACCCTATGGTTCTTTTATCCATTAGACTTCATCATAAAGTCATAACTTAGACCCTTTAAAACATTACAAAACAATCAACAACTTTTAATCATATACTTGAATCCAAATACCCATTTAATGGTCCATGGGGTTCGGCCATACACATGGCCGAACCCTATGGTCCTCTTACTTAATGATTCCATCATTCATACATACTTTAGGCTTAACACTTTTAGCCATAAGAACCATATGGTTCAGCCATCCCATGGCCGACCCAAGATATTGAACTTTTCTTCATTACATGATATGGATTTTATCCCTTAAAAACCATAAACTCATCATAAGCTTGACAACTCCTTTCATGGGATTCGGCCATCCCAAGTGGCCAGACCCTATGACCCATGATTTGGACCTTTTTAACTTACATCTTATGTCCATTAAAAACATGTAAAAATCACCATAGTATTGCATGGTTTTTACCCTTCAAAAACCATCCAAATACCCAAATAACTTCATGGGGTTCAGCCATCCAAAATGGCCAAACCCAATGGTCCATTTTTATCATTTTAAACCACCTTTACCCAAGATTTAAACCCTTGATGAATTCGGCCATTCCATGGTCAAATCATGACATTCAAATCCATGATTTAAAACCCTTTCAAGTTGCATCTTAGGTCTACTTAAAACATCTAAAACTGTCCTTCATTTTGCATGGTTTTTAAGTTACAAAAAACCATCAACATAACCATATTATTTCATGGGGTTCGGCCATCCAAAGTGGTCGAACCCTATGGTCCATGTGTTCTATCTTTTTAAACATCATTATTCATACTCTAAACCCTTGGTAGATTCGGCCATACCATGGCCAAATCATGTTTCATTTAACCAACTTTATTAAACAAAATTCCATGTAAAACACTTACCAATTTCCTTTGCTTCTCTTCTCTCCTTTTGATCTTTGCTTTCTTCCTTCTTGCTCCCTTAATTCTTTGCTGATTAGAAGCTTGAACAATGGTGAAAACACCAAAGGGTAATTCGGCCAAGAGAGCTTGAGAGAGAGAGAGAGATAAGAATTCTATGATTTCATTGAGTGACAAGCGGCCAAAGGTGTGGCGTTTTGTTTTTGTTAAACAATTATTGAACCCTTCATTAATCCTCATCAATCCTTGATCAAACCAAGGAGTCACTTGATGCTAACCAAGGCATCCCTTGGCACTCCCAACGTTGGGCTTTGGGTGGGAATTAATGGTTGGTGCATGAAAACCAATGGAATGGCATGGGAATTGGGAGGGTTTCCATCATGAGATGGAAACCCTCCCAATTCCCATGCCATTCCATTGGTTTTCATGCACCAACCATTAATTCCAACCCATCAATGTGTGGGACTTGTTTTCTTGGTGATGTTTGAGATCAAAGCAACTCTTCACATCCCATTTGACTCACTTGAATTCAAGGTCCCTTTGATTTCCAACTCAACTCACCCAACTCACTATACTTAATGCCATTCATTTAATGCACTTGAGTCAACTCCATTACTTGATTTAATTCCAACTCACTTTAGTCCCAACTCAACCTGATTTAACTCATATTTGAGCTCACTTGAGGGTCCACACGGTCAACCATGGTCAACGTGGTCGACCCATTGGGTCCCCATTTACCCCATGGATCCAATTTGATGCCATGACCCATTTATGGGTGGTTTAGCCCTTTGAATGTGGTTTTACACACTACTATCAAGCCTACCCATTTATCACACATTTTATTTCCAATCAATTTAGCTTAACCATAATAAAATTGAGCTCACCCAATGGTCAAATAAGTCCACCATGACCCATTGGGTCCCAATTGGGTCTTTTGACCCAATTTGATGTACATTACCCATTTACTTAAATTTGATCCTTATAATATGTTCATAGGGTCTTAATTTGAACAATGGGCCCCACCATTTTCTCATTTACAATCACATCTAATAAATTTACTAATCCAGTGGCATTTTCGTAAATATTCATATCTTTGAGAAATTGGGGTGTTACAGGACCGTTTTCCATCTCAAGAAAGATAGAGATTTTCATCTCTCTCCCTCTCTCAACTACACTTGGCCGATAGCATCCCCTTGGAACAAAGATATTTGCTTCTCTCTCTCTCTCCCCCATTTTCGTTTTCTATACTTGGAGGAATCAGCGAAGAACAAGAAAGGAAGGAGAAAGACTGAGGAGCAAGTTTAGATTAAAGAGAAACGAAGGAGACGGGAAAGAAGGTAAGGTTCTTTGTTTCATGATATAGAATTAAAAATTAAGGGAAACCATAGTGTTAATCATAATATGGCTGAACTAATGGGTTCCGGATTTGGTTGACTGGACTGGCTGAACTGTTGTAAGCCACGGGAATGAATATTTGTTGAAAAGAAACCAGCAAACCACAAGATTAAATTCGGAATCTTGGTTGAATGGCATGAGATGGAATGAATTAAGGAAAAGACCCTAACCTTGTTTGGTGGGTAAGATTTGTTAAAACGAGGTATGATGATGATGACCATGTTTAGACAAGATTAAAGAATGAATCTTATGAAGAAATTTTTTACAAATAATCAAACAAGGAGGACTGAACACGGGTTACACTATCTGCTGGAGGGGTATTACCGTCCGTGGACTGGTTTCTACCATTCGCGGGACGAGTTTCGACCGTCCGTGGACAAGTAACAGACATCAATATAGTGTTGTATGCGGATGGGTCGCACTGTTTGTGGGATGGGTTTCTACCCGTCTGCAGGACAGGTGTGGACTGTCCGCGGGACGTGTTTCTACCATCCCCAGGACGGGTGTGGACTGTTCGCAGGACGGGTCATGGGTACCCAGTCACGGGTAACAGAGGAGGACCAGGTGTTGTGGACTCAGACGGACTGTGCTGTCTGTGGACGAGTTTCTATCGTCCTCAAAACGGGTTTCGACCGTCTGCGGATGGGTAATAGATTGCACAGGGTGTTGTATGCAGACGGGTTGCATTATTTATAGGACGGGTTTCTGCCGTCCGCGGGATGGGTTTTGACCTTCCGCGGATGGGTTTCTATCATCTGTAGGACTGGTAGCGGACGATGATCTGCCGAGTTCAATCAACTGACTTTTAAAGTGAAATTTTTAATATAATTTTTCCAGATTGTTTAAGTTTATTTGGATGAGTAAAGGATGATGGGAATTGAATGGGTAATTAAATTAACATATGTGTGTGATGAATTCGTTAAGGTAACGGGATTTCACAAAAGGGTGTATGATCGGTTTTGACGGGATCGGTGATCGATATCTTCACGAAGCAGCAAGGATATCATCTTGAACGTTGGTAGGACTCCTACCTTGTTGACACACTGTGGATTATATACTTGTACTGTCTTTATTTCCATATTCGATGATGTACTTTGGGTATCAAATAATTATGTTTTTAAGAACTGAGTGTCAATGCTATTATGTACTTTGAAATAAATGGCATCATTGCACTCATTACCTCACGCATGGCATGGGAGGGAACACAAAGAAGGAGTCCACACTCCATTCGGTGTTTACCGATAAACAAACGTGGGGAGGAATCCACACTGATTCCGATTGACATATGTAGAGAGATATATGATGTTTGGAATGTAAGAGGAGTCCATGCTCCATTCGGTGGGACCGATTAACATATGTGGGAAAAGATACGTGATGTTTGAAATGTAAGAGGAGTCCACGCTACATTCGGTGGGACCGATTAACATACGTGGGGAGGCATAACAGTGAATACTTGATGTGGCTTTGTTCATCAAGGGGAGTACTAATGTGATTTGTGATATGGTTGTTGGGTGGGAGATCATTGGCATATGACACCCATGGCATGGTATCAAATTAGCTTGATTTTATTATGAGTATCATGCGTTGATTTTAGTACTGCAAGTTGTTTACAATTTTTGATATGTTGTACTTATCGTGATTTTATACTAATCCTATGTGTATAACCCTACTTGGAATTCCTACTGGGCGCGTTGACTAACGCCCTACTTCTACCTTTAGATGATGGTACAGAAATTGGAGCGGGCGATGGACGTGAAAGAAGTCAAGCTTAGGAGCTTGGGCGGCTTATAGCTTACTTTATTTAATATTGAATTTGGGACAATTTATTTGAGATAATTGCATTTTGGGATTGTAATAATTTAGATTTATCTTGCTATGGTTTGATGTTACATTTTGATATTAAGTTCAGTTAATTTATTGGTGATTGACTTTCTTGCTAATTAATGTTATGGATGGTATTTGTAATCATATAATAGTTCCGCAAACATTAGTAATGCGTGTGAAATGTTTTAGTGGACTTGTCCAAGCACACGTATTGGTGGCAAGTTAAGGGTCGGGCTTTGGAAGCTCTGACTTAGCTCGCTTCGTGGCGTCCCGCTCTCTCTCACCCTTTATTTTTTTAAAAAAAATATAGATTCTGATTTTCGGCGAGTGAAAAAGGGCGGGACGTTACACTACCAACGTCCAAGATAATATCCTTGTTGTTTTCGTGAAGGTCGCGTTCAATGATCACGTCGAAACCGAACAACAAGCCCCTTTTTCGAAAACTCTTTACCATAATGAATTCCATCATACACATATGTTAATTTAATTATCCTTTCAATTCTCATCATCCCCTACATCATTCCAGATAAACTGAACCTCTGAAAAAATTATTTAAAATTTTCACTTTTAAATTCAGTCGACTGAATCAAGGATTCAGTCGACTGACCCTACAGATTACCGTCCGTTACCCGTCCTACGGACGGTCGAAACTCGTCTGCGGACGGTAAAACGGATTCAGTTGACAGAACCCAGCAGATAAAACTTTCACCATTTGATTTACAAAAATAAACATTGTATTGAAATAAAAACCAATAACATATAAGATCCATATGCATCTCAACAAGGTAAGAATCCTACCAACGTCCAAGATAATATCCTTGCTGTTTTCGTGAAAGTCACGTTCAGTGATCACGTCAAAATCGAATTGCAAACCCCTTTTGCGAAAACTTTTTACCTTAATGAATTCCATCATACACATATGTTAATTTAATTATCCATTCAATTCTCATCATCCCCTACATCACTCCAGATAAACTAAACCTCTGGAAAAATTATTTAAAATTTTCACTTTCAAACTCAGTCGACTGAATCAAGGATCCAGCCAACTGAAGCCGGCAGATTGCCGTCCGTTACCCGTCTCGTGGACAGTGCAACCCTTGTTCAGTCTTCTTTTGTTTGTATGTTTTGCTTGCTTTTCTCCATGAAATTCATTCCTTAATCATGTCTAACCATGTATTAATCATTCATACATAAAATTAATAAGTGTACTCTACCCACTAGCCAAAGTTAGGGTCTTGTCCATTAGTCTTTCAATCCTTGTTTCATAATATATATCGGACATTACCTTTCCTTTTCTTTCAATCATTTAACCATTCCTTGAATGGAGTTCAAAGTCCATGGTCATATAACATTTTTAACATCCATTTCCTACAAATCATATTAACCCATAGGTTCAGCCACACCATGGCCAAACCTATGGCTTTTCTCTAATTTTAATCCCATATTACTATTGAGATCATACCTCGTTCCTCGTCTCCTTCGTTTCTTTTATTCTAAATTCCTCCTTAGTCCTTTTCCTTCCTTGGTTCTTCACTGATCCACAAAGTCTAGAGATGAAAATCAAGAGAGAGAGAGAGAGAGATGAAAATCTCCTTGTTCTTCAATGGAGAATTCGGCCAAGGGGTGGGGTGTGCGCCCCTTGGGTTATGACCTCTTGTAACAGCCACAAGACCTTTCAATCTTTTCATAATGGTTGTCTTCAACCCATGTGTCCCTTGGCTAAACCAAGGAGACTCTCCACCTTCCATCGAGTCATGGGTTTCATCTCAACCATGGTGTCCCTTGGCTTTAACCAAGGCACCTCTTGAGATGGACACCTCTCCATCTTCCAATCGTGTGTCCCTTGGGTTGATACCCATGAGATGGAAGCCCTCCATCTTCTTATTCAACTCATTCCTTTTAATTCATTTCAACTCAACTCGATTTAATTATTAAGTCCTTAACTCACTTGAATTCATATAAGTATATCCTTTCCTCAACTCAAATGAATTCGTTTCCCAACTCAAACCAATTCAACTCAATTGAACTCACTCATGGTTGACCAAGTCCACCATGACTTAGTCAACCATGATACATGGCACTTGGGGTCCCACTTAGCCATTTCATTTACATGCCACCTCACTTGGTGAGATGGATCTCATGCCTTGGGTCTTAATTGGGTATTTGACCCAATTAAATTAATCTTACCCATTTACTTCAAAATTAGTTCACCTTGACCCATTGGGTCCCAATTGAGCAATTGGCCCATTTATTTATGGCTTACCCAATTATTTCCAATTGAACCTTATCCATAACCTATTGGCTCTTAATTGGGCAATTGACCCAACTCCTTACCCATCTAAGGTCCATCTCCATTATTTAATTTCAAACTCCATTAATTCACAATTTAAATGGACAATTTCCATATATTCATGAAATGAAAATTCGGGGTGTTACACGACATATCGACTTCATCGGTGTGTCGTTTAGGGCGAGAATCCAGCACATAGAAAACGATCAGTATGAAACTGAAACCGTGGATGATACATCACTTGTGTCGATGTATCGAGCTGGGTATGACAGTAATGAAAAAGGACCAATGAATGATGAATTAATCTTTAGACTCAACCTAGTCGACATATCGACCCTGTCGTCTGGAACAAGGTCTAGTAAAGAGAAATTTAGGTGTATCGAACCAGACCCAGGACGACACATCACTTGTGTCGATGTCTCGGCCTGGGTATGATAGAGATGAAAATAGGAATGAACAAATGATCGATTAATTCCAGAGCAACCCATCGACAAAGTCGATGTCTCTGTCTGGGTAAGATAAAATAGAAATGAAACCAGTTCCAGTATGTTGTATCGACCAGATTGATATGTCGGCCTATAAATGAAATAATCAGTCCAAGTATGTTGAAAATTGAAATACTGAAAATGGACTAATTCAAGGACAATGCATCGACTATGTCGATGTATAGGCATGAGAACATAGTAGAAATGTTAAAATTGATAAACCAGAACGCCAAAGACATGTCAACAAAATCAACATATCGAATGTATACATACTATCGGGAACAGAGAACAAATATAAGTATGAATAAACCAGAGGATGTGTCGACGTGCTCGAGTACCATTAGATGTATCGACTGTGTCGATATATGGGACCAGAAAAAGGAATAGAAAAGATAAACTGAAATAGACAGAGTTCAGTCGACATATCGAGATAATCGATGTGTCGACTATGTCCATAGGCGATGTATCGACAGTGTCGATATGTCGGCCAAAAACAGAGACAATTTCACAAGATTAGTGTATTGGTTATTTAAAACCAAATATAAAATGGAATCTTTTAGAATTGGAAAATCATGCAGTGAACGTTTAGGTCTAGATTAGATCTACACAGGTTAGACAAAGGATTTTATGTGATAGTGACATGTAAACTGCAATTTGAACATGTACATGGACAAAAAGGAGTCAAGGAAGATTCCGATGCCATTTAAGCAAACGCTTGAATCTTATTTCGTTAATCACTGTTGATCAGGTAGGAGTTCCTACTTTATTGAAGCACAATGTGATGAATGATTTTATGATAAGTTATGTCTTTTAAAAGCATAAATATGGATTTATGGAATTATAATTTTATTATGTACATGGAAAAAATTTTGATGAGAAATTATTGGATTTATGATTTTGTAATCATGTTTACCCACATTACCTCATGCATGGTTGCATGGAGGGTTGATGGTAATGAGCCAAGAAGGAAATGTCTGGACCTCACTTGGACTCAAGTAAAATGATTATAAAAATGCTATATTTTGGCCCCGTCCCTTGATATGAATGTTACGGATAATTGGGCTAAAGATCTCCTGGGTAGGTCCCGAAACCCTGCACAGAGGGAGGAGATCACACTCCACCTATAGTCTCGGTTAATTTGTGGATGGGCAACAACACCCTGGTGGTTTTCTCCTCAAATGTTGTGGACATAAGTGGCCAATATTGAGAACTATTGTTTGAAGCTATTTGTTATGGTCTGATACATGGGAATGGATGGGCATATCATTGATGCCTGGCACCCATGGCATATTATTTTTGGTATTTTGAGTTATCAGACTTTGGTACATCTTTTATATTGAATTTGAGAAACATGTGTTCACCATATTTTAAGATCTTTTTCATTGTTATCTTTATTATATACTATTATAAGATTTCATAATTTGTGCATTTTGTGATCGGAATTTCTTACTGGGCAAGTTGACTACGGCCATACAAGGAGATGAAGCTGGACCTTGTGGTATCCATGCTCGACGATGAGTTGGATCTGGAGATGCTTAGAGAATACCATAGTTCTTATTTTGATATTTTGATAGAACTATAAAATTTTATGGGATCCAATGATGTAATAATTTAGATAACTCTAATTTTTTGATATGGTTTGATGTTTAATTTATATGGTTAAGTTATTTCCATCTTTGTTATTGAACTGTTTGGTATTATAATTTCGTAAATATTATTTCCGCACATGTTATTTCATGAGTGTTATACTGGCACACCCATAAATGTTTAGCGGGTTGACCCACCTGTGTGCTAGGATTGGGCTATCGAGGGTTGGGTCTTCGGACTTGAACTCAGCTCGCGTCGTGACTTATCCATCCCTTTTCTGTTTTGAAAAAGAAAATACTTTAATTTAATCATTGGAAAAAGGGCAGGTCGTTACAGTTGGTATCAGAGGAAACTTAGGCTCATAATTTAATTGATACCAACGTTACAGTTGTAACACCCGTCCCTTTTCACCGTAAAATCAGAGTAAATTTTTTTTTTTAAATAAAAGTGACAAAGGGCGCGGACGTCACGACGCGAGTTAAGTTCCGAGCTTCTAAAGCCCGGCCCTTAACTGGCCAACCCTACGCGTGCGTGGAAGTCCACGAGTACGGTTCACGCGTAGCAAGTAAGCTCACGGAACATAAAAATAAGTGCGGATGATAATAGACACTATCCTACCAATCTTCAGATAGCAGGGAAGAGATATCCATTAAATTACTAAAATGCCCTCATACTGTACTGTCCAAAATAATTTATAAAACATAGCAAGACATCTAAGTTATTACATTTCCGACAAGCTAAATTATGCAAATACACATTTTCCCAAAATAAACTCAAACAAAATAATTAGTCCGCCTTCCCAAGCTCCTAAGCTTGACTCCCGTCCTGTCCTTCCGTTCCGCCATCTCCTGCATCGTCAGCTAGGGTAGAAGTAGGGCGTTAGAACACGCGCCCAGTAGGACTCCGAGTAGGGCTAACACATGGATTAGTGATAACAAAGCATATAGATAATACATAACGAAGACCATAAAAATGAATGCTATGCCATGGGTGTCGATGTTATGAATCCCACCCATCATCCATACCATCATGCTATCATATCCCCCTTGACGGCAAGACCTTGTCAAGATACAAACAATCACAAATCATCCCCATGGACGGCAAAACCTCGTCCAGATATAAAACAATCACAAATCATTCCCCTGGACGGCAAAACCTCGTCCAGATATAAAACAATCACAAATCATTCCCCTGGACGGCAAAACCTCGTCCAGATATAAAACAATCACAAATCCTCCCCCTTGATGGAAGAACCATCATCAAGGTATCATAATTACATACAACATCCCTGATACATCAAACACATCAAAATATCTCCATGTCTATTTATCGGTCGCCCCGACGAAGCTTGGACTTCGGTTTCATTTCATCCTTCCCCTGTCATATCCCTCCCATGCCATGCATGAGATGTAGATGCCATATGCCATGTAATGAATATAATAACAAACCATGACATTTAAAGAAAATCCCATCAATAAAACATATAACTTGATTACCCAAAATAGATCAAGCGAAGCCTCCATAATCACATCATAGCATTAAAACCCATTTTAAACCAATCATATGCTTACCGGAATGAATCAAGTAAAAACCCCTACATAATACATAATTCAAAACCAATCTTAAAACATACCATATAATTTCCGAAATAATTCAAGGAAACCATCACTCAATCCATGGCTTACAAAAAGGTTAGAATCCTACCGAATACCGACTAGCGTTCTTTCTTCCGTTTCCGTCCGACAGACCCGGTCGCCGATCATGCACCGCTTGCGATGTCCAATACCTTATTACATACACATAATCAGTCCATATTTTAACTATTTCTAAGCCCATTAATCATTTCCAAGTCCACATGAATAATCGGTCACCATTTAGGTTTTACGGGACCCATTTAATCCATTAACCCCTTTAAATAAACTTAAATCCAATCCATAATCCATTGGGCCCTAGTTGGGCCTTTGTCCAAATTTTGGTCCATTTACCCTCTATTCCATTAGATTTCCAATTTCCACCATTAAAACAAACAATAACCACATATATTTTGATTTACAAATTCCGGGCCATTACATTAATCATTATTGACCAACTAAATGAATTTCATCCAACCCATGGTCCATTGGACCATACTTGGGCCTTTGCCCAAATTTTGATTCACTTAACATTTATTCCATTAAAATTCTCAATTTCCATCACTAAAATAAATAATAACCACAGTGATTCACAAATTCCGGGTCATTACAACAGTTGTTATCAAAGCAAACTTAGGCTCATAACTGATACCAACGTTACAGTTGGTATCAGAGCAAACTTAGGCTCATAACTTAACTGATATCAACATTACAGTTGGTATCAGAGCAAACTTAGGCTCGTAACTTAACTGATACCAACGTTACAGTTGGTTTCAGAACAAACTTAGGCTCATAACTTAACTGATACCAATGTTACAGTCGGTATCAAAGCTGAATGAAAAAGCAAAGGAAGGAAATTACTATAAGTCAAACATATCCAACAAACGTAGAGAAAAGTTACCCTCAAAGCAAAGAATGTCAGTAACACCTAGGAGATTGCATCAATCCAGTCAATATTTAATTGATATTTATGAATCACGGTAGCTGAAAGAAGTATTACTATAAAATTACTACGCAAATGTTTCGTGACTTAGGAAACATGCCACCACGAAGAAAGAACACCTGATGCAATGCGGAACGCACCGAGGAGACAAGTGGCAATATTCCACCTGTGACTCCCAAGCTCCAAAGTTTTGTACAGGCAGTCGTGAATTCAATACTGCAATAGAACCAAGCAGGCGGTGGGGCCAATACCGCCACTGATCCACAAGACAGAGCCTTGGTTAGGGATTTTCAATAGTAGCATCCCCCATACTTTCATGGAAATGAGGGACCCATTGGAACTGAAAATTGGATCAAAAACATCGCCAAGATTCTAAAGTTACTCAGAATCACGGGCGATCAGGATAGGATTTTGTTGGCCATATCTCAATTGATAGATGATGCAGGCAAATGGTGGAAAACAATGGAACAAAACCAGACAGTGGCAGAAATGACATGGGAGAATTTTACATAAATTTTTCCAGAGCACTACTTTCTGGAAGAGGAGAAGGAACGTAAGACCCTTGAATTCATATTCCTAGCTCAAGGACGTATGAAAATTGTGGAATATCATCAAGAATTCATCTGCCTCTCTTGTTATGCTCCATACATGGTGGACACTAAATTTAAGAAAGCTCGAAAGTTTGAGAGAGGTCCACGTCCCATCATCAAAGCCAAGGTCACCATCTTCAAATCAACAACCTTGGCAGAAGTTGAGAGTAGAGCAAGCACTGCTGAACAAGAACTGATGGAGTCAGCTAAGTACATGGAGAACAAAAGGAGCCAGAGCGGGGGAAACTCTTTTTGCCTTCGCAAGAAATTTCGTCCCAACTCTGGAAAACCTTTAGCTTCTACGGCCTCTACTGGTGGATATCGTCTCAATCATCCTTCAGCCTTAGCTCCAGCAGCATAGGCATCCTGGGGTGGCATTACTTGTTTCTAGTGTGGCCAGGCAGGGCACATGAAGCGTGACTGTTTGCACTTCACAAGGCACCTCAAGCACGAAATTCTTTCCATCCACCGGGCAGGTCAGCACAGTCTCAACTATCAATAGCACAGAACCAGTCTAAACGACCACATATTCCAACAGCTTCAGGACGATTGTACACCCTCGTACCTCCTCCAGAGATAGCGGATCACTTTGTGATCCAAGGTATGGCAGTTATTGGTGGTTCTTATGCAGTAGCTTTGTTTGAATCAGGAGCATCACACTCTTTTTTGTCTGCATCTTTAATAGCTACACTGGTTTACTTGTACAACAATTATCAACTGCACTTAACATAGTATCCCCAATTGGTGACACAACACTTGGGTTAGTTTGCACTTCTGTGGACACTAAACTAGTTGACTTCAAATTCTAGTTCGACTATCTGGTTACGGATATGACATAATTTGATGTCATTGTTGGAATGGACTGGTTGACCACGTATCAGGCGGGTATTGATGGCTACCTCAGAAGGGTGACATTTTTGTCGCCAAAAGGACGACAGTTTATAGTTCATGCAAACAAACAGAAAACACCAGTGTATGGAATGTTACATGATGAAATGAACCAGATTTTGTTGAACAGTATCAAGTTTGAAAAGTCACCCATACCCACATTACCTGCAATAGTGAGAGACTACGCAGGAGAATTTTCGGCAGAACTCCTAGGTTTACCACCAAAGAGGGAGATTGATTTTGAAATCAAGTTACTCCCTGGCACTGCACCTATGTCACTCCCATATTATTGGATGGCACCTGTAGAGATATCGGAGTTGAAGAAACAAATTCATGAGTTACTCAGATTGGGATTCATCCGGCACAACACTTCAACATGGGGAGCACCGGCCTTATTTGTTAAAAAGAAAGATGGCTCTCTACGGATGTTCGTGGATTACAGAAAGCTGAACCAGCTCACCATCAAGAATAAATATCCTCTACCCCGAATTGCCAACTTGTTTGATCAACTTAGAGGATCTAGTCATTTCTTTAAAATAGATCTCATGTCGGGCTATCATCAGATCAAAGTCAATGATAAGGATATAGAGAAGACTGCTTTCAAAACTCGATATGGACTGTATGAATATGTGGTGATGCCATTTGGACTAACAAATGCACCGGCAATGTTTATGGATTTAATGAATAGAATCTTTCGTCCATACTTGGGTAAATTTGTAATCGTCTTTATCAATGACATTCTCATTTATTCCACCAGCGAGGAAGAAGATGCCGAACAATTGCGAATTGTTCTAGACACATTGAAAAAGAACAAGTTGTTTGCAAAAGCTAGCAAGTGTGAATTTTGGTTGTCCAAAGCGAACTTTTTGGCCATGTGGTGACAACAGAAGGAATAACAGTGGACCCAGCAAAGGTAACGGCAGTAAGAGATTAAAAGGCTCCTGTAACGCCCTGCCCTTTCTGAGATTCAGAGTCTAATTTTTTTTTAATAATAATATAATAACACCGGAAGAGGGCGGACGACGTCACGACGCGAGTTAAGTTCGGACTTCCAAAGTCCGACCCTTAACTGGCCAACCATGTGTGCATGGTCCAAACCATGATAAACAACACACACACAGAACTAAACAAGTCATGCGGAATAATACTAGACAAATTACGGAAATAGTTGATTGCAGAATTATACTGAATAGATATCAAGTACAAGTCTCCATTAAAACTTGTTAATCCAAATATCCATTGCCAAAACTATAAACAAACCATAGCAAAGTTTACTGGCTATTACATGTCCATAATTGTAACTCATAAGACAGTAATAAAGAAATCCTATTTATCATTCAAGCGCTTAAGCTTGGCTCCCCTCTCGGTCCTCGACCTTCTCTTTCCCTTTTCCTTTTCCTGCATTATCTTCTAAGGACAAAATTAGGGCGTTAGATCAATGCGCCCAGTAGGTTCCCGATTAGGGCTACCACATGGTTAGTATATAAAAACATGCTTATATCATAATATTTGATTATCAAAAACATCTAAAATCAATGCTATGTATGTAAGTGCAAATGTAATGAGTCCCACCCACCACAAGTATACATAGCCATCAAGTTATTTCACAGTGTTCTTTCTTTGGGACTCTCATGATAAGGTAATCCAGAGTAATCCACATTTCCTCTGAATAGGACTCTCATCATTGAGTTATATCACAGTGTTATTTCATTGGGACTCTCATGACAAGGTAATCCAGAGTAATCCACATTTCCTCTGAATAGAACTCTCATCATTGAGTTATATCACAGTGTTATTTCATTGGGACTCTCATGACAAGGTAATCCAGAGTAATCCACATTTCCTCTGAATAGGACTCTCATCATTGAGTTATATCACAGTGTTCTTTCATTGGGACTCTCAAGTCAAGGTAATCCATAATCATCACCCCATGCCATGCATGAGATGTCAATGTATATGTATGTCATTTGTATACGTATCTCATCATTCAAAACCAATTTGAAACATAATATCGATAACAACATAACTTATAAAAACCATGATAAAACCAATATAACAGTGGTTACAAGTAGGTAGGAAACCTACGGAAACTATGCTTAAGTGTGGGTTCCTTTTAAGCTTTACCCGATCACGACCCGCACGCCGTTCACGTTCCGTTACCTTGTTATGTAACAGCAAGTCAATACTTAATCATCTTGTGGGGTTCGGCCATACTCATGGCCGAACCTCACCAACTTAGGATTTACTCTTCATTTTCATTGGATCACCCTTAAACACTTTACCCTTGAAACATAACTTGGTACGGTTCGGCCATACAACATGGCCGAACCATACCACTTTGGTTTGACCCTTCTTGTAAATCCTTTAATCCTTCTCTATTCATTTTTATCATTTGACTAGTATTTACGGTTTTGCCATCGGCCTTAAACCATATTGAAACTAACATCCATAACCAATCCACCTTAGTAGGGTTTGATGAACACTGTAAAATTACAATTTTACCCCTCAATATTAGATGAATTAGTCCTTATTTTGTAAATATTAGATATGTTTAATGTTGTTTTTAGTTTTACAGTGTGTTTTGAGAAAATACAAGATATGCACGTGATTCTTATCCGACTCGACTGTTACAACTTGAACTCAGTCACAATTTTAAAAACTCGATCTATCATGCCAAAGAAGTCCAACTAGAAACGATGACTGTTCAAGTGGCAAGTGAAGTGAACTATTGGGTTGAGAAAGAAACCAGTGTCCTTATCAAGGAACTTCTTCCATCTGGATCTATTGATGGTTCAACAAGGTTCATCCTTGCAAATGTGTTGTATTTCAAAGGAGCTTGGAATGACGAGATTGATTCATCACAGACCAAAGACTATGATTTCTATCTTATTGATGGAACTCGGTCCAAGTGTCTTTCATGACCTCAGCACTTTTGATGGTTTCAAGGTCCTTGCATTTCCTTCCAAACAAGATAAAGATAAAGAGGCCATGTATTTCTTTTTTTGTCTGATAAGAAAAAAGGACTGAAGAATCTGGTAGAGAAGATGGGTTCTGAACCCAAGTTCATTGTAAGCCATCTCCCACTCCAAGAAGTTGAAATCGATAAGTGTAGAAGCCGACAGTTTAAGACCTCATTTGTGCTTGAAGCTTCTACAGTTTTTTTTAGGAGTTAGGACTGGTACTCTCCTTCTAAGGTGAAGGGGATCTTACTGAGATGGTGGATTCAGCTCATGGTCAGAACTTGTATGTCTCAAGCATTTTCCATAAATCATGTATTGAAGTCAATGAAAAGGGAATCTGGGTGTTGCCGGTGAAAAAGAGAAGGAGGGCAGCCATACACAACAGTCAGCCGGCTAAGGCAGAGAGTTGCACACGGCAGCCAACTGAGATGCACGACACCAGCTGAGAAGATAGCAGCAGAAGAAGGGCAGCCACACAGCAGTCAGCCGGCTAAGGCAGAGAAGAACAGCAACCAGTAGAGGCAAAATAGAGAGCAGCAAAGCAGCTGCGACCAACACCAAAGCCAACGATGGTGGAAATTGAAGGAAAACAGAACCCAACAGTTGAAGCAACACAGGGGACACGTTTCAGGCAGTTACAGAGAGATCTGTCGAGAAGGAAGAAAGATAAGAAGAAAAAAATAAGAGATCGACTCAGTTGGGTTTCAACAGAGAGAAGATGAGGATAAGAAAGAGCAAGCCAATCTTGGCAGATCAGACATAAAGAAGATAGGGATAAGAAGCAGGATGAGTTGCCAGCTGAAAGAGAGAGGAGAGCTGCCGGATAGAGTTGGGAAGAAAAGGGATAAGAAGATAGAGCCAACCAGCAGAGAGGAAGAGATAAGGAAGGCAGCTGAACCATGTAGCAGCTGGGATAAGATGTAGCAGTTGGGGTTCAAAGTTGAAAGAGATAAAACAGATAGGAAGACAAAGAAGAGGGTTAACCGATCCTTAGAGCCCGGCTGAATTTTAATTTGAAATGGGTTTTATCCCGGTTGAGTTTGAAGGGTATCTTATTTCATCCATTCTCTCCTATAAATTCAAGTGTTTGGGTCCATTGAAAGTCGAACCGGGCAAGACATTGAAGGCTGAAGTTGGACGACGAAAGACAGAGAAAAATAAATAATTTCTTGTAAGTTAGTTTATTTTTTTTATTTTTATGTAAAGTCCAAAAGTATTGTATTTCATTTTCGAATTTTTTAAATAAAATTCATGGCGGTTTGTTTAGATGTATGCTATGCCCAATTATTAAATATTTAATAATGATGGTTTTTTATTTTACTTTAATTCTTTTAAGAACTTTATGAAACAAATTAATTTGAGGATTTTTCAAGGAAAAGTGGAACCCCTTCTAGGATCGGTGAGACTTTGTCTCTCTAGTCTAAGGTTCTTATCAAGAACAGTTGTTTTAGATTTGGGGAAACACAAGTTTAAAACCCGCTCAAGCCTAAGGCTTGATTTGAAAAATTCGGATTTAATGGAAGACATAATTATTCTAATTAGAATTTTATTAAATAAGAAACTTGAATTATATTTAATAATTCCAGAATATTTCATAGTCTAGGCCATGTTTTTGTTTTTAAATCGGATAACATGCCACTTCGATGTTTGACCCGATTCCATTGTAGATTATGTAAACAATTTATTTATTCTTGATTTCTTTTTCTTTTTCCAAAAAATTCATTAAAACAATTTATTGTTCTAAATTAAGATGATAACTATATGTTTTAGAAAACTATTTCCTTAAATCACATTTTTAATAGTGCCATTTTCTATTTCATACATATATTTTGTCGGTTTCCCTTAGGTACGACCTCGTACTCATACTCTATATTATAAACTGGTTCGTACGCTTGCGAGTAAATTAAAATTCATACCAAGTTTTTGGCGCCGTTGCCGGGGAAATCTCGAAATAAATTGTGTGCCATTAGATTATGTGATTTTTGAAAATAAATCGAATACTGTAGATATGTCTTAATTTAGAATTTCATCTAACTTAAGAATTTTATTTATTTATTTATTTATTAAAAAAAAAAATTTAAAAATTATTTTTGAAATAAAGTTTTGATTTAATGGGGTGGAGTACAATTTTCATAACCTTGACTTGATTTAAAATTTTTTTTTTTTTAGTTGTAACCTTAGGACAATTGCACTTAGATTAAATATCATGCATTTCATTTTTTTTTTTTATTTTATTTTATTTTATTTATTTTATTTGAATTAGAATCTTCACCAAGCTTTTATTGTCTGTTTTGCAAGAATTTTATTTACGCTACACTTAAAAATCGATGGAGATATGCACAAAAGGCTAAATCTTCACCAAAGCTTTAAATTGCACGCATAAAAAAATGAAAAGAAAAAATTGCTAAAAATATGCATAAAAGGCTAAGGTGAGTTTTTAATTTTTTCTTTTTATTTTATATATCTCATGCATTCATATAGATTTATTTAGGGTGTTCTATATTATTGCTTGCATTTAAACTGTCAATACATCTAGGTTGTTAGTATTCATGCATTAGTTTAGATTGTTTTATTAATGTTTGTATATTGGTTTGAATGTTATATGGTAATTTAGGACTGCATTTTCACAATACTTAGAAAAATAAGATTACTAAAATTGGTTCATGCATTTCCCTAATAAAATCAATTAAGGAACCATTAGGCTAGATTTTAGGGTTTCATGCTCAATAGGAACCTTTTCAATCTAAATTAATTTTTGTAACCGGTGAATATTTTTTCTTCAATCATGGTGTCTAGGATTAGTTCTGTCACCAAGGTGTAAAGAGCCTAAGGATAAGTTGGAAACTTAAGAAGATGCCATGTGCTCCTCCACTTACCTGGGAACTTACATGGCCATGATTGTGGTTAAGCTCTCATCGGAGACTTAGATTATTTGGAGAGAAAAATATGAGCCAGTCTAGAAACAATCTTTAGGGTCCCATATAGCTAAATAAAAAATTTGATTGCATTATTGCAATTCAAATTTAGATTTAGGCGTTCTTCTTGTGTGAATTTGGGTGAACATGAATGAGCTTATTTGTGTATGAAATATTGGTGTCGTGATTCACACAACCGTTTAGTTTGAGTGAAGTCTTCTGTCGATTTACCGATCATTGTGTCCGGAGCTCAGTCTAGCTCAGTCATAGACAGTCCTACTCCATCACCACCACCATCACCTAAAATGGCCGAAGAAAGAGTCGAAGAGAGAACCCTCCAAGATTATTTCTGAGCAGTCACTCCCAATACACCATCAAGCATGTCCCACCAACTAATGCAGCCTTTGAACTCAAACCAGCCCTATTACATCTTCTACCCGCATTCCATGGGTTTGATCATGAGGACCCTTACCTACACATTAAAGAATTTTTAGAAATCTGCGCCACCATCAGACTCCAAGGTATCTCTGATGAATCCATCAAACTTCGGTTATTTCCTTTTTCTCTTAAAGAAAAAGTGAAATCTTGGCTAAATTCTCTACCTCCAAATTCCATCACAACTTGGGATCTGTTAGCCAACAAGTTTTTGAATAAATTCTTCCCTATATCTAAAACTAACACCCTTAAGAAAGAAATTTCAAATTTTAATCAGAAAGAGGGTGAACAATTCTATGAATCATGGGGAAGATTCAAAAATATGTTGAATAATTGTCCCCACCACGGTTTTGAAACGGAAAGACTCGTGCAATTCTTTTATGATGGTTTAACCATATCAAACCGCACAATGGTCGAGTCTATGAAGGGTGGGGAATTTTTTATGCTAACTGCAACCAATGGATGAAACTTCTTAGAACCTTAGCAGAAAGTTCTCAGCGATGGGACTTTTCCAAAAGAGATAATTCAGCCCAAACCTAAAAAAGAGGAGGTTTATATGAAGTTAGTACCGACTTAGATGTTAAGCTTGCAATCGTAAAGTTAACGAAGAAAATTGATGCCTTAGCAATGACCCAGGCGATGAAACCAACATTAGGAATGAATGTAGAGGTTAGCGCGATGTGTTCTAACTTAGGACACACTGCCCAAAACTGTCTTTCCTTCGGATCTAATAGTGAGTGCTCAACCGAACAGGCCAACGTACTCAATAATTTTGGAGGACAGCAGGGAACACCTTTATCTGCCACATACAATCCTAATTGGCGAAATCATCCCAATTTTTCTTGGCGCCAGAATCAACCTCCTGTAGGTCAAGGACCCCTTCATTGTCAAGGACCCCCTCGATATCAAGGTCCACCATACCAACCACCTCCGAACCAACCATTCCACCCATCTCAAAATCATCCAGCTCAGTCAAATCAGTCTTATCAATCCAATCCAGCCCAGTCAAATCAGTCTTATCAATCTGGTCCATCTCAACAACGTAAGCCCTCTCTCGAGGATACGTTGCAACAATTCATACAGTCTACCCAGCAGGCTATGCACAAGCTTGAAACACAGCTTGGGCAATTAGCCACCGCAATAGGAGATAGGGAGAAAGGTAGATTTCTGAGTTAGCCTATCCCAAATCCCAAGGGCCAGAATGAAATTTCATCATCTAATCCAGAAGACATACCAAGGCTGATTTGAGGACCCATACCCATTCACTCACCTACCCCCATCTTCATTTCCATTACCCAAACCCACATATCCATCTGTCTATGTCTGAGTTCGTCTGAATCTTCAGTGTCTAGTTTAGGTTTTCATTGAGTCAGTTTAGGATTTCCTTATTTGGTTCATGTTGCACTTCATGCATTCCCAGGTATGTCCTAACCCCGATTGTTCGTTTTCTAAAAATATTTCTTCTTTTACACCTTGCCAGTGTCAATTAGGGAACATTGAGGACAATGTTCAATTTAAGTTTGGGGGTACTGAGGTCATTTACCATATAAAATTTAAAAAAAAAATTAAAAAAAATTTTAAAAAAATTTAAAAAAATATTTAAAAAAAAAATCATCATCTGTTTTGTCTTTGTGACCAGCAGACGTTAAAGAACTGGATAGGAGTCATGCACGTAGACGGTCGAGTTTTTGTCTTCGCTTTGTGTCTGTCTAGAACACAAGTTCCCCCAGACTTGTGTAGGAAAATCATTTCATTAGCTATGAGAGTGAGGAAGCTGGAAATCCAAGAGGAGCAACCCAGCCCTCTTTGTGGTCGAAGCACTCTGGCTGCAAAGAGGAAAGCTAAGAGGCTAGGAATCTGTCACAAATGTGGACGTGAGAATTATAATGGAAAAATATCTGAGCAAGGAGTTAGTTGTGTGACAGCAGCAAAACATAGACCTATTAGTGAAAATATACAAATTTATTTGGACCTAGTCAAAGGTAGAGTAAGTCCTAAAAGACTGAGACTCCTTGGTGTCCAAAGAACTGTTGATTTTTGCTTAGGGGAGTATAAACGTCTTGACAATCTGACGTTAAACGAGTCATAGTTTTTTTAGGCAGAGAAAGATAGACTTAACCTTTTAAGGGTAGAGTAAGCAAAAGCTGAGACACCTTGGTACTTAACAAGAATGTCAATTGAGGTCTAAGAAAATCATGCGTCCTGACAATCTGACGTAAAAAGAGTCATATATTTTTTTAGCATTAAGACGTAAATAAAAATCTTTATACCATACTTTTCCAGAAAGATTTTTATAGGATTTATGCTCGGAAGTACATGTACACAGTCATATTAATGTTAGTCTGAAAAAGAAAAATTTTCATGAGGCGAGTGATCACCAGAGGAATACTAGTGGAGACTTAAACCCAGTGAGTTTTAGAGCCATTCTGTCCTTCTGAGGGTTATAAGTAAATTCTTATTTCTTTGATAAGCGCATCGAGTCGTTGAGTGATCTCATTATCATTATTTTGGTCATATTACTAAGAACGCCGTCAAAATTGAGTTATTACACCTGAAATTTTTCTGAATTTATTCGAAACAAAGAAATCATCTTATGAAGCTTAGGATAGGATACATGCCATTTTCGGACCGTTTTGAGCCTTCAAGCCCACCTATTTTGGTCATTCCATCTTGATAGTTCCCCATTTGAGGATAATATTGCCTCTTTTATCGACTAGCCACATCTTTCGTACCCAACTCCGGACATGGAGTCTGAGCCAAAATTTTATATCCATTACCTATCATTATATAAGGAAAGGTTAGGGAAGACTTTGGGATAGAATTCACTGAAAAATGAAAATAAAAGAGAAAATAAACATGGGAACATCCATACATCAAAGAGGCATGTTGAAAAAAAAAAAAAAAAAGAGGTCTTTTTTTAAAAAAAAAATTGCTGAAAAAAAAAATAACATCCATACGTCAAAATGGGATGTTAAAAAAAAAAAAAGTATTGAAAAATATTAGAGGAAAAATATCCCGCTCATATTATGAAGACCTCTAACCTTTTCTTATGAAAATGTTAATTTTTAGAATCTTTTATCCCTTCTTTGATATGACCCGGTCCTAAGCCTCGTTTCGTCCTATTAGAAAGTCATATTGATCCTAAGTCTAAATAAGGCATTTCATGTAGAGAATAGAGGAGGAAAAATAAAGGTGTTTGACTCAATGTTCTTAGGAAAGTGGCATCTAATCATGAGATCAATTAATTTCTTCATCTATGCTGTCTTTGTTTAAAACATATGTGAGAATTTTGATTTGAAAACATAAACTCTGCTCACATATACCTTGAGAGAAAATAAACTCACCTTTGAGCGATAATCTTTCTGAGAGATATATCTGGTGAGGATTGAAGTCAAAGCGTATTTTCCAATGGTGGTTATAAAACTTGTGTCAATTTGGAAAAAGAAGACTGTCTTAATAATGGCTACCACACACAACACTCCGAGTATAAGTCTTTTAAAATGAATTTTAGAGTTGGATGATATTTAGATTTTTGGCTATGTGTTTTTGTTGAAAAAAAAAAAATTTGATGTTTGTGGGTATCATCACTGGAAACCCTAACGAGACTATAACTCGTCCACTACGGGTAACCTAGGGGTTTAAAGGCTTATTGCATACGCTAAATGCAATCGAGAGAGCCAACGAAAGTGGTGTCATTTAGGATTTTTTCCGTTTTAGTTTTGCTCGAGGACTAGCAAAATCTAAGTTTGGGGGTATTTGAAGAACACTGTAAAATTACAATTTTACCCCTTAATATTAGATGAATTAGTCCTTATTTTGTAAATATTAGATATGTTTAATGTTGTTTTTAGTTTTACAGTGTGTTTTAAGAAAATACAAGATATGCACGTGATTCTTACCCGACTCGACTGTTACAACTTGAACTCAGTCACAATTTTAAAAACTCGATCCATCATGCCAAAGAAGTCCAACTAGAAACGATGACTGTTCAAATGGCTAGTGAAGTGAACTATTGGGTTGAGAAAGAAACCAGTGTCCTTATCAAGGAACTTCTTCCATCTAGATCTATTGATGGTTCAACATGGTTGATCCTTGCAAATGTGTTGTATTTCAAAGGAGCTTGGAATGAGGAGATTGATTCATCACAGACCAAAGACTATGATTTCTATCTTATTGATGGAAACTCGGTCCAAGTGTCTTTCATGACCTCAGCACTTTTGATGGTTTCAAGGTCCTTGCATTTCCTTCCAAACAAGATAAAGATAAAGAGGCCATGTATTTCTCTTTTGTCTGATAAGAAGAAAGGACTGAAGAATCTGGTAGAGAAGATGGGTTCTGACCCAAGTTCATTGTAAGCCATCTCCCGCTCCAAGAAGTTGAAATCGATAAGTGCAGAAGCCGACAGTTTAAGACCTCATTTGTGCTTGAAGCTTCTACAGTTTTTTTTAGGAGTTAGGACTGGTACTACCCTCCTAAGGTGAAGGGGATCTTACTGAGATAGTGGATTCAGCTCATGGTCAGAACTTGTATGTCTCAAGCATTTTCCATAAATCATGTATTGAAGTCAATGAAAAGGGAATCTGGGTGTTGCCGGTGAAAAAGAGAAGGAGGGCAGCCATACACAACAGTCAGCCGGCTAAGGCAGAGAGTTGTACACGGCAGCTAGCTGAGATGCTCGACAGTAGCTAAGAAGATAGCAGCAGAAGAAGGGCAGCCACACAGCAGTTAGCCGGCTAAAGCAAGGAAGAACAGCAACCAGCAGAGGCAAAACAAAGAGCAGCAAAGCAGCTGCGACCAACACCAGAGCCAGAGCCAGCGATGGTGGAAATTGAAGGAAAGCAGAACCCAGCAGTTGAAGCAACACAGGGGACATGTTTCAGGCAGTTGCAGAGAGATCTGTCGAGAAGGAAGAAAGATAAGAAGAAAAAAATAAGAGATCGACTCAGCTGGGCTTCAACAGAGAGAAGATGAGGATAAGAAAGAGCAAGGCAATCTTGGCAGATCAGAGATAAAGAAGATAGGGATAAGAAACAAGATGAGTTGCCAGCTGAAAGAGAGAGGAGAGCTGCCGGATAGAGTTGGGAAGAAAAGGGATAAGAAGATAGAACCAACCAGCAGAGAGGAAGAGATAAGGAAGGCAGCTGAACCGTATAGCAGCTGGGATAAGATGTAGCAGTTGGGGTTCAAATTTGAAAGAGATAAAGCAGAGAGGAAGATAAAGAAGTGGGTTAACCGATCCTTAGATCCCGACTGAATTTGAATTTGAAATGGGTCTTATCCCGGCTGAGTTTGAAGGGTATCTTATTTCATCCCTCCTCTCCTATAAATTCAAGTGTTTGGGTCCAATGAAAGTCGAACCGGGCAAGACATTGAAGGCTGAAGTTGGACGACGAAAGACAGAGAAAAATAAATAATTTCTTGTAAGTTATTTTATTTTTTTTATTTTTATGAAAAGTCCAAAAGAATTGTATTTCATTTTCGAATTTTTTAAATAAAATTCATGGCGGTTTGTTTAGACGTATGCTATTCTCAATTATTAAATATTTAATAATGATGGTTTTTTATTTTATTTTAATTCTTTTTAAGAACTTTATGAAACAAATTAATTTGAGGATTTTTCAAGGAAAAGTGGAACCCCTTTTAGGATCAGTGGGACTTGCTGTCTCTCCAGTCTAAGGTTCTTATCAAGAACGGTTGTTTTAAATTTGGGGAAACACAAGTTTAAAAGCCACACAAGCCTAAGGTTTGATTTGAAAAATTCCGATTTAATGGAAGACATAATTATTCTAATTAGAATTTTATTAAATAAGAAACTTGAATTATATTTAATAATTCCAGAATATTTCATAGTCTAGGCCATGTTTTTGTTTTTAAATCGGATAACATGCCACTTTGATGGTTGACCCGATTCCACTGTAGATTATGTAAACAATTTATTTATTCTTGATGTATTTTTCTTTTTCTCAAAAATTCATCAAAACAATTTATTGTTCTAAATTAAGATGATAACTATATGTTTTAGAAAACTATTTCCTTAAATCACATTTTTAATAGTGTCATTTTCTATTTCATACATATATTTTATCAGTTTCCCTTGGGTACGACCTCGCACTCATACTCTATACTATAAACTGGTTCGTACGCTTGCGAGTAAATTAAAATTCACGTCAAGGTTCGGCCATACAACTTGGCCGAACCTCACCAATTCAATTTGGGTCTTCTAATCTTTCATAATTAAGTCTAGTTACCAATTTATCCATGTGATTAACTAGTCCTTAATCTTCCGTCATTTTCTTGGTTCCACAAATGCTTAAGTCCTCCAAAGTCACTTCATGGGGTTCGGCCATACATATGGCTGAACCTAATGGTTCTTCATTTCTATCCATTTTCATACTACAATCCATCTATAATTTCCACTCCAAATAAACCATAAAATGGTCCATGGGATTCGGCCATACACATGGCCGAACCCAATGGTTCCCTTGGTTCAATGATTCCATCATATGTACTTAACTTAGGCTCTACTCTTTAACCATGATAACTACATGGTTCAGCCATCCAATGGCTAACCCAAACAGTAACCATATCTCCATTTAAATCACATAGAAACCCCATAATTTTGTATGGTTTTTATCTCTTAAAAACCATCACAAATTACCATAAAAATATCATAACATTTCATGGGGTTCGGCCATCCCAATTGGTCGAACCATATGGCCTATAATTTTAAACCTTTTAACATATAATTTGTGTCTTATTAAAACATATAACAATCACCATAGTATTGTATGGTTTGTAGACTTCAAAACCATCAACCTAACCAAATAAATTTCATGGGGTTTGGCCAACCAAGGTGGCCGAACCCAATGATACATTTTTACGATTTTAAACAACCTTTATCCAAGGTTTAAACCCTTGATGCATTCGGCCATTCCATGGCCAAATCATGACATCCAAATCCATGATTTAAACACCCTTTCAACTTGCATCTTAGGTCTAAATAAAACATCCAAAACAGTCCATCATTTTGCATGGTTTTAACTTACAAAAACCATCAATCATAACCATAATATTTCATGGGGTTCGGCCAACCAAAGTGGCCGAACCCTATGGTCCATGTTTGCTATTTTTTAAACATCAAAATACATACTCCAAACCCTTGGTAGATTCGGCCATCTCATGGCCAAATCATATTCCATTTAACCCATTTTACAATAAAACTCTATGGATTACTTACCAATTTTCCAAGCCTTTCTTCTTGCCTTTGCTCTTTGCTTCCTTAGTCTCTAGCCGAGTAGGTGCTTGATCAATGGTGAAAAACACCAATAGCTGGTTCGGCCAAGGAGATATGTTCTTGAGAGAAGGAAAGAGATGAGAATTCTAAGGTTTTGCAATTGACAAATTCGGCCAAGTGATGGGGTTTGTTGCTTTTGTTAAACAGCCCCATAACCTCTCATTAATCCTCATCAAATCTTGCTCAAACCAAGGAGTCACTTGCTGCCAAGCAAAGCACCCCTTGGCACTCCCAACATTGGGCCTTGGGTTTCCATATGAGATGGAAACCCTCCCAATTCCCATGAGATTTTTATCTCATTACATTGGTTTCCATGCATTACACATTTAATTCCAACACACCAACGTGTAGAACTTGTTCTCTTGATGATGTTTGAGGTTATGGAAGCTCCTCATCTCCCATTGACTCACTTGAACTCAAGGGCCCTTTGATTTCCAACTCAACTCACCCAACTCACTTCACTTAATGCATTTCATTTAATGCACTTGAGTCAACTCATTACTTGATTTAATTCCAACTCATTTCAGTCCCAACTCCACCTGATTTGACTCATATTTGAACTCACTTGAGTCCACACAGTCAACCATGGTCCACATGGTCAACATGTAACACCCCAATTTCTCAATGAAATGGATAATTACGAAAATGCCCCTGGATTTGGTGAATTTAATAATTATGATGTTAAATGAGAAAATAGTGGGGCCCATTGCTCAAACTAAGATCCTATGAACATATTATAAGGGTCAAATTATAATGGATGGGTAATGAACATCAAATTGGGTCAAAATACTTAATTGGGTCAAAGAATTCTCAATGATTGGAATAATTACGAAAATGCCCCTGGATTGGTGAATTTAATAAATATGATTGTAAATAAGGAAATGGTGAGGCCCATTACTCAAATTAAGATCATATGAGCACATTATGAATGTCAAGTTTGATTGGATGGGTAATGAACATCAATTGAGTAAAAAATGGCTAAATGGGTCAAAGGGCCCAAATGGGACCCAACGGGTCTTACTGGATTATTTGACCGTTTTGTGAACTTAAATTAAATGGGGTTAAGCTAATTTGATTGGAAATCAAGTGGAGACAAAATGGGTAGGCCTGATCCACATGTAAAAACCAATTACAAATGACCAAAATACCCATAATTGGGTCATTGAGTCAAAAACGGGTCAAGGAGCTAAAATGGGACCCAACCGGTCGGGTTGACTTTGTTGACCACAGCCGACCGTGTGGGTCCACAAATGAGTTCAATGGTGGGTTAAATCAGGTTAAATAGAACTGATTTTATTTAATTTGAATTAAAAATGAGTTGATTCAAATACATTAAATGTTTGTCAATTAGTGAGGTGAGTTGGACATGTGAGTTGGACATGTGAGTTCAAGTGAGTCAAAATGTAAATCAAAGGGGCTGTAAATCAGTGAGTTGAAGGGAATATGAAGAGGTGGCTTGGTCTCAAAGCAACCAAAACAAGTCCCACACGTTGGGGACTTGTTTTGGTGATTTCCATGCTAAGTTTAAATGCAAATGATTTGATTGAGATGAGATACATGGAGAGCTGAATGGCTGCATTGGTAGGTGCCAAGGGGTGCCTTGGATAGCACCCAAGACCCATTGTTTTATGCAAGAATTGATGAGGGAGTGGAGGGGTTTTGGGGGCTGAAATACAAAAGGAATGAACCCCATGTTTGGCCGAATTCCACATTGCAAAAGCCTTAGAATTCAATCTTCTCTCCCTCTCTCAAGAACACCTCCTTGGCCGAATTGTATCTTGGTGATTTCACCATTGGTTCATGCTTCTAATCAGCTGAGACGAAGGAAGAAAGAAGGAAGGAAACAAGAGTGAAGAAGGCAAGAAGCAAAGGCAATAAGAAAAGCTTGGAATTTGGTAAGTATTTCCATGGACTTTTGATTAATAAAATGGTGTGTATTGGGCCATGGTTATGGCCGAATACACTAAGGTTTTAGCCTTGATTTATAGAAGTTTTAAAATGGTAAAGAGGACCATTGGGTTTGGCCACCATGAAGGGCCGAACCCCATGTAAAAGATTGCTTGGTTTTCATGTTTTGAAACATGAAAACCATGGGTTTTATGAACTTTTTTGGGTTTGATTTAAGATTCAAATGCATGTTTTAGAAAGGTTTAAAACATGGATCTCAATGATGAATGGCTGAATGTATCATGGATCTAAAACCTTGGGTATCAAATGATGAAAGGGTTCATTGGATGGCCGAACCCCATGAATTGATGTTGAAATTTTTGATTGTTTTGTAAGTTAAAACCATGCAAATGTTTTACTGTTTTGGATGATTAGATTAGACATAAGGTGAAATGTTTAAAAGGTTCAAACCAAAGGTTATAGGGTTCAGCAAATGAGCATGGCCGAACCCCATGAAATGGTGTGATAATTTTATGGTTAATGGGGATGGTTTTGAGAGATAAAAACCATACATTACCATGGGGTTTTTATGTGATTTACATGAAGATTATTTACTGATTTTGGTTGGCCAATATATGGCCGAATCCCATGAGGTGTTATGGTTATTTGGACAAACTAATGAATTTATTAGATGGTTTTGAGAGGTTGAAGTGCAGCAATGATGTGCTGATTTTTATATGAATAAGTGACACCAAAAATGTGTTTGAAAGACCAAAACATGGACATAGGGTTCGGCCACCTTGGATGGCCGAACCCCATGTAAGTTTTTCATGTTTTTTGGTGAGTTAAAAACCATATGAAGATATGGTGTCCTTATGACAATAAATGGATTATTATGCGGCTGAACCATGTTTAATTCATGGTTGAGTTAGCATGATTAAACCATGAGTGATCATGGTGATGATTGGATCAAGTGAACCCTAGGGTTCGGCTATGAGTATGGCTGAACCCCATGGGGCTATTTTGAAATAAATGGGCTGTTTTGGATGGGAGTTTATGATTGTTTTAATTAAGGAATCATACATGATAAATTATGGACTATGTGTAAGAAAATAATCAGCCATTGATGATGATGGAAAGTGGGATAAAAACCCATAGGATGTGGTTCGGCCAAGTAGTATGGCCGAACCCCATCAATGATTATTTGACAGGATTGGGTTAAGTAATAAATGGGATTAAAGGTGATGAATGAAGAACCCAAATTAAAAGGTGAGGTTCGGCCAAGTTGTATGGCCGAACCCCACTAAATTAGTTTAGATATGGTAAAACTAAAGGTTAGCCTAAATGGCATAAACGTAATTATTGATAGAATGATCAATGATGGAAATGATCATAGGGTTGGATGTACGGACACGAACCCCACATGATGTGGACAGGTTTTAGACGTGATTGAATAAGTAAATGATGTTATGACTTACTGATTGATATATGGATAAGGTACCGGAAGTTGAACGACGAGCGAGTCGTGATCGGGTGACGCTAAAGAAAGATCAAGTACTGAAGTGAATCTTCAGTAGGTTTCCTACCTACTTGTAACCACAAATAAGATTTGATTTTATCATGTTTTTATGAGATATGTTGTATTTGATATTATGTTTCAAATGTGGTTTTGAATGATGAGATATGTATTTACAAATGACATACATGTACATTAACATCTCATGCATGGCATGGGGTGATGATTATGGATTACCTTGACTTGAGATTCCCAATGAAAGAACACCGTGAAACAATTCAATGATGAAGTGTCTTTCCACAGGTAATGAGGATTACTGTGGATTACCTTATCATGTGAGTCCCAATGAAAGAACACTGTGAAAGAACTTGATGGCTATGTATATGTGTGATGGGGTGGGGCTCATTACATATGCACTTACATACATGGCATTGTTTTCAGATGTTTTATTGATAATCATGTACTATGATATATATGCATGTTCTATATGCTAACAATGTGGTAACCCTGATCGGAAAACCTACTGGGCGCGTTGTTCTAACGCCCTAATTTTATCCTTAGAGGATAATGCAGGAACAAGGAAGGGGAAAGAGAAGGACGATGACCAAGAGGGGAGCCAAGCTTAAGAGCTTGAATGATAAATCGGATTTCTTTATTACTGTCTTTTGAGTTATAATTATCGACATGTAATAGCTAGTATCTTTGCTATGGTTTGAATTATAGTCTTGATGTTGGATATATGAATTAAGTTACTGTGGATAAATGCTAAGTTGAGAATAGTCTGATGAGGTTATTATGTTAAAGCAAACTTGACTGGTACTTTGCTATCTGATAATGGAGCAGTCTGAGTATTGATTATAATTCCGCATATTTGACTTATTCCGCAATCAGTTATGTCCATTCCGCAAGTTTTACTTAGTTTCATGTGTGGATTATTTATCATGGGTTTAGTCCATGCACACATGGGTGGCCACTTAAGGGTCGGACTTGGATAGTCCGGACTTAGTTCGCGTCGTGGCGCCTCCCGCTCTTGTTCACTCTATGTTTCATTCAAAAGAAATTTTTAGACTTTGATTTTCGGAAGGGTGAAAAGGGTGGGGCGTTACACAACACAACCCATTGGGTCTCCATTTGGCTCATTGACCCAATTGGCGCCATGACCCAATTATGGGTTGTTTTTGCCATTTGCATGTGATTTTCATATGTGCATGAAGCCTACCCATTTATACTCCATTTAATTTCCAATCATTTCAGCTTAACCCCATTAAATTTGGGCTCACCCAATGGTCAAACAAGTCCATTATGACCCATTGGGTCCCATTTGGGTCCTTTGATCCAATTAACCATATTGACCCAATTTGATGTTCATTACCCACTCACGATAAATTGACCCTTATAATATGTTCATATGGTCTTAATTTGAACAATGGGCTCCACCATTTTCTCGTTTACAATCATATTTATTAAATTCACCAATCCAATGGCATTTTCATAAATATTCATATTATTGAGAAATTGGGGTATTACAGCTCCAAAAAATGACACAGAGATTTGAAGATTCCTCGGATTGGCTGGATACTGTCGTAAGTTTATCATGGACTTCTCAAAGGTAGCGCCCACTTACTCGATTGACTTGAAAAAGAGTCAAGTTTGAATGGACGGAATTGTCCAACCGAAGGTTTGAAGAGTTGAAAAAAAGACTTATAACAACTCCCATCTTAGCTCTACTAGAGCGAGACAAAGGATACGAGGTATTCTGTGATGCTTTAGGGGAAGGACTTGGGTGCTCTCTTACTCAAGGTACACATGTAGTGGCGTACGGATCCCAACAGTTAAAAATCCATGAACGAAATTATCCTATCGATGATCTTGAATTGGTTGTAGTGGTCTTCGCACTCAAGAGTTAGCAACATTACCTCTACGGAGAAAAGTTTGAGGTATACTCTGATCACAAGAGTTTGAAATACTTGTTCGACAAAAAGGAACACAATTTGAGACAGAGGCGATGGATAGAGTATCTTCGGGATTATGATTTTACCCTTCACTATCATCCGGGCAAAGCAAACAAGGTTTCAAATGCACTTAGCCGCATGAATCATGGAACCATAGCAAACTTGATCATGCAGGAATGGGAGATGTTAACAACAATTAAAGAAATGAACTTACCCATCAATTGTAGCAGGAGTATGTACAATCTGATAGTGCATTCCACCATGGTATCAAAGGTAGAACGAGCACATAGAACAGATTCAGAAATGTCAGAGATATGGACTAAATTGTCTAGCAGAGAGACAGTACATGGTTGGGAATTACAACCTGTACATGGTCTTAGGTTCAGAGGCCGAGTCTATGTGCCAGATGAATGTAGGGAATAACTATTAACAGAAGCTCACAAGTTCAAATTCTCCATACACCCCGGAAGTACAAAGATGTACCAAGATCTTCAAAGACAATACTGGTGGTGTGGACTTAAGAGGGATGTGGTTGATTTCGTCTCCAGATGTTTGACATGTCAAAGAGTCAAGGCAGAACATCAAAGGCCACCTAGCTTACTCAAGCCCCTATCTATACCTGAGTGGAAATGGGAGCACATTGCAATGGATTTTGTGACCGGATTACCCAAATATTCAAAAGGTAATGATGCAATATATCTAATAATTGACAGTCTCATGAAGTCGGCACATTTCCTGCCTATCAAGATGACAGATTCATTTGAGGCATTGAGTAGGCGGTACATCAAACACATTGTCTACTTGCATGGGATATGCAGGACCATTGTGTCCGATCGGGACGACAGATTTACAGGCAAGGTGTGGCAGAGTTTGCAAACAACAATGGGGACATATCTGTTATACAGCACAACATTTCATCCTCAGATAGATGGACAATCGGAAAGGACCATACAAACATTGGAAGATATGCGGAGAGCATATATGTTAGATTTTCAGAGCAGTTGGGAGGATCATCTTCCACTGGTGAAATTTTCATACAACAACAGTTATGAGGCAAGTCTTCAGATGGCCCCATTTGAAACACTATATGGTCGACCATGCAGATCTCTAGTTTAGTGGACCGAGGCAAGCGAAGCTGCACTCAGTGGACCAAATTTAGTGGTAGAGAGAACCGAGCAGATCAAAGTTATACGAAAATATCTGTTGACTGCTCAGAGCCAACAAAATACCTATGCTGATAAGAGAATGAGACCTTTGACATTTTAAGTGGGGGGTTTAGTATTCCTAAAAGTCTCACCGAGAAAAGGACAGGCGAGGTTCGGGAAGAACGGGAAGCTAACCCCGAGGTTTATAAGACCATTCTCAGTCCTTGATAAGATTGGCGAGGTTGTATATCCCATAGCACTTCCATCACAGTTATCCAACATGCACGATGTATTTCATGTCTCCATGCTACAAAATTACAATCCTGATCCCTCACATATGCTGCATGCACAAGAATTGGATGTTCAAAGTACGTAACTTACGTCGAAAGACTTATCAAAATCATAGGTACATAATCGAAAGTACTAAGGAACAAGGTGATTCCTTTCGTCAAAGTGGTCTGGGAGAGACATGGAAATGAAGAATCCACGTGGGAAATGGAATCGGAAATGAGAGCCTCTATCCTGAGTTATTTATGCAGAATTTGATTTCTTTTTTAATCCAACCTTCATCTAATTTTCGGGACGAAAATTCCAAAAGGTGGAAGTATTGCAAGGATCCGAAACTTTAAATCCTTATTTTATGTAATTTGTTCATTATATAAATGGAATATATGATTTTGGTCCAAATAATTTGAGTATTTATCAAAAGAAATAAGGAAAACTAAATTTCCTTAGACGATACATTGACTTGGGCTATGTATCGGCAAAGCTGAATATTTCCAGACGATGCATCGACTAGATCGATGTGTCGGGGAAAACTGATATTCAAATCCGAAGTATAATCTATCAAAAGGATGCATCAACGTGGTCGATGTATCGTGGGAGATAGAAAGAGTCAAATGTGTCAACACATCGACAAGGTCGATGCGTCGAGTAGTCAGAACGTCTTCACCAGATGCTCTGTCTACCACCTCCCAAACCATTCATTTTTCTATGCATGGGCATCCACAATGGCCCTTCAGTTTTCAAGGACCCAATTAAGGGTCTAGGGATAACAAAAGATGAAGATAAAAAGGATGAGAGAGAAGGGAAAAGAGAAGAAAAAAAAAAGAGGAAAAACCAGTGAAAAGGAAAGAAAAAACAGAGTAAATGACCAACCCTCTTGCCCATCCAAGGTTACCCTATAACTCACATTCTAACCCTCAACTCGGACGGTTAAGTCCTTGTAACAATCACTAGGCTCTGATACCAATTGATGTGTGGTTCATGAAGATCCCACCCAATGTGTGCCGACGCTCCGTCTTGTAGTCGTCATATAGCAATCACAATCGAGGGTGACAAGGAAACTGGTTTTAGCAAAGGTTTCCTAGTGTATGTTCTCCTCTTTTCCTCCTTTGCAAACTCAATCAATAGATTGGTTGTTTATGGCTTTTCTTTCATTCTCTCTCCTTCTCACTTACAAACTCAATCAACAAATTGGTTGTTTATGATTTTCCTTTCCTCCTATCTCTCTCACAAACTCAATCCATAAGATTAGCTATATATTGTAATGACCCGTCCCGAATTTTCTAATTTTCAAAGATATTTTCGGATCCCTGAGTTGTGTTCGAGACCTTGGTAGCAGCGAAGAGAGTGTGGGCACCGTGGTGGGCACAGTTTGCCTTTTTTCGAGTTCGGGAACTGGAAGGGCATTTTGGTAATTTTATAATGTTTGCGTATTTGTCATGAAAACTTCTTCAAAAGTCACACGTTTTCTCGCCTTAGATCTTTCGGATTCTTTCGTCGAGCTTTTTTCTACTCTTTTGAAAAGATTTTGAAAAGCCAAAAAAAGAAAAAGCTGAAACCCTAAACCCTAACCCTTATAAATCCAACCATTTCCACGACAATGTAGTAGCTCACGCTACAGTCCAGCCGCAACCCACCCCGCGCCCCCCCCCTCCCCCTCCTCCCTCTTCCCCTTCCCCTTCCCCCGCCCCCCGCAAAGCCGTGGCCCTCGTCTGCTTCTTCTTCCCGATCTATCTCGATAACTCTCTCATCCTCTCCCTCTCTCTCGGTTTCTTCTTTTTCTCCTTCTCTATCTCCGACCGGCTCCTCCTTCGTTTTTCCTCTTTTCTTTCTCTCCCTTTCTCTCGGCTTTCCCCTGCTTTCCCTTTTCCTTTCTTCGATTTTCTAGGATTTCTCTCTATTTTCCCTTTTCCTTTCTTCGATTTTCCACGCCTTTACTCGGTTTTCCCCTACTTTCCTTTTCCTTTCTTCGATTTCCATGCTTTGCTCGGTTTTCCTTGTTTTCCATTTTCTTTTTCTTCATTTTCTCTCCATTTCCATGGTTTTCCCTTCATTTCCCTCATTTTTCCCTTTTCCTGGATTTTCCTTAATTTTCTCCCCTTTTTCCTTCCATCTCAACTGAGTTACTGTGTAACGACCCGTCCCGCTACGGGCACGTTAAAACTGATACGAACTCCTAAAACCGATCCAATACAATTTCGGATACTTTTTTTATTTTTAAATGGGAGACACCGCTCCTGCAACCCACACTAACCATAGCAATCCGCCAATAAGCCAAAAACCATAAGCATCAATCAGAATTACAAATTATAGCATCATCACATTATTACATTCATCCATCTTATTGAAATGTACACATATCTCGAATACATTAGCAATTTTCGATTACAAGATAAAACCATGATAAGTACAAAGCTGCAGTTCTACGCCCAAAGTCCGATTCAGGGTCCCGTCGACCATCCCTCTATGGAATACCTGTGAGGCAAGGGGTGAGCTCTACATGCCCGGTGAGGGTAACACACGCATCAAATGTCACCCAGAATACACTTGTATATATATAATCATATGAATATATCAATGTCTATGATGTTTACATGCATGACTATGCAAGCGGGTGCCCTACCCCTAACACACAGGCCCACATCAGTTGGGCCACTAGTGCATCCTCTAACCAACTCAATGCGTCCATCGCAGTTCACCCGTCCTCGGGTACATTGACTGACCTCCAACCGGGTCAGGATCCATCCTCCTCGACCAGACCTATAATTCTCTCATGACAACCGGCATGCAAACCACGACCAACCCAAGAATCGGACTCACTAGAGTCCTAAACTGACTACCACACAGGAGTAACCACCTCACCAGTCCTCAACGGACTGCCAACCAAAATCATTCATGGTCTCCTCAACCGAGCACCAGAGTCTCGATAATCAAACCCATAATCTTGGACCCTATATGCTGGTCTCCACACGACTGATGTATCCACCTCTCACAGAATTCTATAGGTCTTCTACCGAGTGAGCCGGCCGAACTCACTCGTTAGGAGCCCATAAATTCCTGGTGAGTCAACACCCACGACACAAGTCTCAACGATGAACCCCAATACCATAACCGCGGGTAAACACACTACCACATCGCACCACAGGCTGTCCCCACCATACAGGTGTCCTAGCCTGGAATATCTCATCACATCACATCGCACCATTCCTCGATCAATGAGCGGGCGAGCACATCCTCAGCCTACTCGGTCATCCTGGGAATCACAAACCATACCAGCGGGAGCTGTCCCTCACCGTATCGTCCCTCGACCTAGGCGAGCACCCCCTCTGCCTACTTGGTCATCCAGGGAATCACAAACCATACCAGCGGGAGCTGTCCTTCACCGTATCATCCCTCGACCTAGGCGAGCACCTCCTCAGCCTACTCGGTCATCCACGGAATCACATACCATACCAGCGGGAGCTGTCCCTCACCGCATCGTCCCTAGACCTAGGCGAGTACCTCCTCAGCCTACTCGGTCATCCATGGAATCACAAACCATACTAGCTGGAGCTATCCCTCACTAGATCGTCCCTCGACCTAGGCGAGCACCTCTTCAGCCTACTCGGTCATCTAGGGATCACAACTGTGCCAGCGGGAGCTGTTCCTCACCGCTCCGTCCCTCGACCTAGGCGAGCACCTCTTCAGTATACTCGGTCATCCAGGGACCACAAGGCATACCGACGGGAACCGTTCCTCACCGCACCATCCTCCGGCCAATGAGCGGGCGAGCACCTCCTCAGCCTACTCGGTCATCCGGGGAATCACAAACCATACCAGCGGGAGCTGTCCCCCACCGCATCGTCCCTCGACCTAGGCGAGCACCTCCTCAGCCTACTCGGTCATCCAGGGAATCACGAACCATACCAGCGGGAGCTGTCCCTCACCGCATCGTCCCTCGACCTAGGCGAGCACCTCCTCAGCCTACTCGGTCATCCAGGGAATCACGAACCATACCAGCGGGAGCTGTCCCTCATCGTATCGTCCCTCGACCTATGGGTTATGGGCCCACCACGCTTCCGCTGCGCAGTCCCACATAACATCCGTACCCTAACTACCCGACAAGCTAGGGGGAGTCTCTAGATCCTGATGTGGCCTAATGCCCATGCCCCACCGGCATCCCACATATGCTAGCTATATGCATGCACAAATACCGCTACACATACTATTAACATAGTTCATTGTGTAAAAATCAGATGCATATATATCATTATCTATTACGGTTGGCATGTTAACATCCAAGCATGTTACAATGACTAACAGTCTAAACTAATCATCATATAGTCATATGGCATTTTATCAACAGATTCATCACACCATGATCAAACATATACCACCACATATCACATATTCACATGCTGACATCTTAACATATTATCAACCAAAATAAACTCTGATCATGTTGCCACACAATCAATCATTTATGAGATCAATTAATCAATTCATATATGCCTCTGCGGGCATTGGACACGAATTCACCCGGATGGGGGCCCGCCACATAATGGTATCAACAGTTCCCTTGCCGAGTGGCTCATAGCACCGATGGCCCCCATTCGCCGTATTCTGTACCCGCACATTTGCTAGAGAAGTAGGATGCATAGATGCATGCTAAAAGCGATGATGAGTTCCCTCACCTGTGTGTGTCCTTGAAATCCAATGCGAGAAAACGAGTCCGCTGGGTTGAAGGAAGTTCGATCTGTTGAAACGAGAGCAGAAGGATAAGTAACCAGGCAAAATGAGTCAAATTAAGTCTGGACTACAAACGGGCCCGAAAGCGAGTCGGGTCCAAACCGAATTGAAGTGGGCCCGAAACTAAAAACTGGGTCCAAAATTGGACCGACCTCGAAACTGAGCCCGAAACTGGAAACTGGGTTTGAAATCGGGTCGGGCCCGAAACTGGGTCGAAACGGGCCAGGCAGAACTGGGTCGGGCATGAAATCGGGTCGGGCCGAAGGCCGGGCCGAACTGGGCCAAGAAAGGCCCGAAAGAGAGCCGAATTGGGCCTGGGTTACCTAAGCCCAGAAACAAACCCAGCCGAGTCAACTCGGTGACTTGACTGAGTTAGCTCAGTACCCAGCCAAGGAAATCGGGGAAAGGAAGAAGGAAAATAAGGGAAAAGCAGAGAAAAATAGGGAAGAAAGAGGAGGGGAAGACGAGAGTGTACATGGGCCCAACCGGATCAATGCCAGACGGCGGCGATCGGTGTTAAGCAGATCTAAAGAACCAGTGGCTGCTCGGGCCGAGGAGGAAAGAGATCCGTCTCATCGGGGCCGGAGGAGCTCGACCCAACGCCGGAATAGGAGGAGGGAGGTCGGCAGTAGATCCAGAAGAGGAAAAAGAAAGATCGGGAGGGGAAAGAGAGAAGAGGAGAGGGGGAGATGAGGACGGCGGAGGCGGCGGCAGCAGCAGCGGCGGGATTAGGGCTAGGGTTTGACGAAAAGGGGGAAGAAAAGGGCTCGCGGCACTGTAGCGAGCTGCTACAGTGCGGCGCGGGAGGGTACCACAACTTAGGGTTTTGGGAGGGGCTTTATGATTGGATTTTTTTTTTATATAAAATAAAAATCTCCAATTTTTGAAATATTTTAAAAAGCTCGAAGAAGTCAAACGACAAACGTCCGGGGAAAACGTGTGATTTTCAAACTTTTAATTATGAAAGAAAATTCAATAATTCAAAATTACTAAATTGCCCTCTGAGTCTCCGAACTCAAAATCGGGCAAACCAGGACCCAACACAGGGCCCACTCATCCCACTGCTACCAAGACCCTAAAACTCCGAAAAATCGGGTCGGGTCGCTACATACTAAGTCTCTTGACCCAGTACCGAGTCAACTCAGTCGGGATTTTTTGAGTCAACCAGGTCCAGACCTAGGCCGGCCCACGTATGGCAGGCCCAGCTCTTCTGCCCAATCCACCTTGGCCTAGTTTCCAGACTCGGCCCTTTTTCAAAGCCCATTTTTAAGCCCAACCCGTTTCAGACCCAGCCCAATTCGGCCCGTTTTGGGTTCAGCCCAGTTTCAGGCCTGTTTTCTCCTCGACCTCTTTTTAACCATTTTGTATTAATTACTCATCCGTTCTTCCTTCTTTTAACAGATTGAACTCCCTTCAACCCAATAAGTCGCTTACTCACTTTGGACTTTCGACTCCACACACACAGTGAGGGGACTTCTCACTATTTTAGCATGTAGTGCATATATTCATGCCATTTTTTTAGACGGAAAGCCACCCAAGTGTAACTCCCTATTTGTTTAGCTACTCGGTAAGGGAAAACTGTTGAAATAAGTATGTGACAAAGGGTTCACTAGGGTGTACTTCTGTCATCTATGTGCATCGTAGAGAAATATAATTAGACGATCTGATGATTGAATATATATCACTTAAAAACTGTTGATGATGTTGGAGTGTCTGTTCATTGAATGTTAATGAAATCGTGTTTAGATTTGCGTGATTAAGTAACTCATTGTATACTTCTGACTCGCATGATGAACTATGTTGTTGATTTTGACTTGGTTGTATAAGAGTGTATCCTCATTGTTATACATGTTGTGTCTTTGTGTGCATGCATTGGAGATGTTATTCATATGTATACATGCTTATGATGATGTGATGAGTTGGTTGTCGGGAGGACTTCCCTGTTGCGCTTCGGTGGCCGAGACCCCCATAGGGGTTGCGGGTCTCCCCATTACGTTCCGATGGTCAAGGTTCCTTCCTTTGAGATTGACTTCCCCGTTATGCTTCGGCGGTCGAGACCCCCATAGGAGATGATGGTATCCCCATTGCATTCTGGCTGTTGAGGCAGTGGCATATTGCAGGGTCCTCGATTGTATCAGTAGGGGGACCAGAGTTGTTGGGGGACCATTGAGAGTTATGGAGATGACATCTTGGATTTGATTAGTTGAAACATCGGTTAATAGAGTAGTTGAGTACCGTAGGCATGGATATTTATTCACTTATAATGTTCAATGCCCTTTTCATATGTGATCTATAACTATGTTGCTAACGTGTGGTATGTTTTATCCTTTCACTGGGCTGGTTTGCTCATCCTTTACCTTTCAGGTGCCCCGATAGCAGAGGGACCAGGCGGGCCTTTTGAGCAAGTACTGGGGGAGGAGTAGTAGTGCATAGAAGTTTATGATCTGGTTATGTTTTGAATTTGAGAAATCTTAGTTGTATGGACTCCTTATCTTATGTTTGTTTGGATGACTGTATAACCACTTTTGATTAGTTTACACTTGTGGTTTTGTTATGTGTCTTAGTTCTGGACTTGTGGTTTGCTGAACGGGAGGTAGTTACCCCGTTTCAAAAAAAAAAAAACTACCTGATGTGCATATTTTTTGACGCTTTGAGATATTTCAGAGATAACGCGCCTGTAAGGGGATGGGACGTTACATATATGATTCCCCAAGTGTATGCACGAGAGAGAGTGATCCTTCTATTGGCCATTGTTTAAGCTCACTGATAATGATGAGGGTCCAACTGATCTAGCCGAAGGATGCCAACTGGTTGCATGAAGATTGGTTTATATAGAGAAGGCAACCAGTTGCAGTAACTGTAATGTACCGACAGGTCGGGCGCACCTAGAGGTCGGTGACTAGAAATGTTACCGTTCAACAACCCGACCGTTGCACAATAAGGCACTCCCTATGGTAATATTCTTTCTCAGTCAACATGTCGTTGTCGCCTATGGGTTGCCAATAATGGCACCGATAGGCCGGTCCATATGAGAGGCTCAATCTGGGGCAACACCATGCTAACAGAGTTTCATGTCCTAAAACTTGTCATGCCCAGAACGACGTGTCGCCCTTTACTGAGGGGTCGGTCCTAGCTACTCTCGATTGGTCTTGAACTACCGATATGTTTGTTTTCTCGAGAGCCCACCTGAGGTCTAAGTTTCAGAACTCAAAAATCTTATCGAAGAGTCATTGACCACAAGGGGTCATTTCATCCTTTCACCGAGTGGTTGGTGCATATGAGACTCTCTATTAGAGGCTTTCCCAGAATGACTGTTGAATGATCCATGACCTATATCAATCTGGTTGAATAGTCTTTGACCATGATGGGTCGATCCTATCTCTATCGAGGGGTCAGTGAGAACGACTGGTCGAACTGTCAGTGAAACCAAATACATATTTCCAAGTTGTGTTCCAATTCATTGTCAAGCTTTCTCTATAGGTTTTTTATGATTTAACCATTTGTTCCACTAAGCCTAGGGATCGTCCTCTCTAAGGTATGGGTACCACCTAAAGTCATTTATGGCCATAATACATGTTTTGTGATTGCCATAACGATGAGCTTCAATCTGGTGGAGCGTAATCTTCATTCTTGATCACTTTGGGTCTTCAAGCTTATAGCAAGTGCTTCTTTCCAAGTTATGGAATTGACAAAATTAGGGACTTGGCCAAGCTGAGGAACTAACAAAATCATTTAGCCATGTTAATATAACAACATTCCCATATAGGACTATTCCTCATCTAGTATAGTATCAAACTATTAGTCCAACAAAATAAAATCATCTATCATCAAATAAAATCAAAGCTTCCCCAACTACAAGATGGAAATAAAAGCTCAACCATAATCCAACAACCAACTAATAAATCAAAGTGACACATAATATAAAGTCTAGAAAATTCTAAGGAAATCAATAAGCTAAGGTCCAATCTAAGCGCTCCAAGCGAATCCAATTCTATTGTAGAACCTAACAGGCATCTATCTACATTGGATTTCTTATAATGTAAGGGATGAGCACCACGTCCAGTGAAGGAACAACCATACAAGTAATTTACAGGTAACAAGAAGAAGCTAAGCATATAAGAACTGATTCAAATAAATTCAAGCATTTCTTTTACAAAATGCATGGCCTATTAAGATACGAATATGACGACTGCTCCCTTTCCAGCATCTCAACAATCAAAACAAGTAAAACGAGTCATGCAAAGCTCAACTTAGTTAAGCATAAAACATGTGGACAAATGGTCACTACCCAACGAATTGCACGACAAATGTCCATAGGGGAGTGAAAAGCAATCGAAACAAGAGACCAACAAATGTGCACGATGAATGTCGCCAAAAGAGTGTAGGGTTAATGACCCGAATTAATAGTACAAATCACTCAAACGTGGATGCTCATGCATGATGAATCAACAAATATCTCATGCAGGAATGCCATGTCATGTATGTCACTACATGATCATAATAAATGATTAACAGATATAACATGTGCCAACAAATTCAATAAACACATGACCAATATAACATATGTTAACAAATACAATAAACACATGACACATATAACATGTGTTGACAAAATTCAATAAATACATGACGATTAATAAATATAACAGGTGTTAAACAAATAAATAAACACATGATATCCAACCATGGCATAAACAAAATATTCATGCTAACAAATTTCACCTAAGTTCATCAAATAAACAATCAAGCATCACCACTCATCCAATCACACAACCAAGTTCCAATTTTCATCAAACAAATTCCACATCATTCAGTTGGGGTTCTTCTACAATACAGACGAGTAATTAACAAACATATCCGGGCAGACTGGGGTGCTCACGCTTAAAACATTTAGCCTCAAACAATTTTCCCTTACACTACATGAGCTTGCACTGGATTTACTCGTCAATCAAACAATCTCCCAATGTTATAAAAATAACCCGAATTCTCATATTCAATCAATCAAAATAAGAATAAATCAGTAAGTAAGGTTAACTTTCCCTCACCTAAAATTCGCAATTTACCTGTAACGCCCTGCCCTTTTTCACTTGCATAAATCAGAGTATATTTTTTTCATAAGTGAGAGAGGACAGGCCGTCACGGGCGAGTCAAGTCCGAGTTTCCAAAACCCGACCTTTAATTGGCCACTATTACATGTGCGTGGACTTAGTCCACTAAAAAATTTTCACACGTTTTTCATGGAACCCATGGGTTCAGCCACACCATGGTCTAACCTATGGTTTCCTTAGATTCATTCCCATATTAATAAGTTTAGACATACATTCCTTCAATCTCCTTCTTCTCTTTTGATCTTTCTCTTCTTCCTTAATTGTTGTGCTCGTTTCTTTGTTCTTCAAAGTCTCCAAGTGTATGGAGGTAGAGGTGGGAGAGAGAGGAGAGGAGTGGAGAAAAATCTCTTGTTCAAGAGAGGAGGGGTCGGCCAAGGGGTTTGGAGTTCCTCTTGGTTTGGGTTTTTATGTTTAAGACTTAAACTCTTCCTTTCCTCTCATTATAGCTTGGTTTAACCAAGGACACCCTTGGTTTAACCAAAGAGTCCCTTGGCTTCCCAAGGGTGGCTTCATGGCTCTTAAGATGAAGACCCTTGGGTTCCCAAGTGTCTAAGTACAATGTACTTAAACAAGCTACCCTATCTCATCCTTTTATCTTATCTACTCAAGCAAAACTCTTAACTCAAGACTTAAACTCAAAACTGGTTGACCAAGTCAACCCATGTCATGGTCGACCATGCATGTGGTGACTTGGTCCCCACATGGCAATTAGATCCCACTTTGGCCATGTCACTTGATGACGTGGCATCCTTGCTTAGTTGGCTTTCATGTGATGGCATGTATGCCACATGGCAATGCCACATCACTCACATGCCGCCTCACTTGATGAGGTGGACTTTAATGCATTAATTGCACTAATTTATCCAACTCAACTAGTTTAACTAAATTTATCCAATTACTTTAAAATCAAGCTCACCCATGACCCTTGGGCCTTAATTGGGTACTTGACCCATTTCCTTGCCCATCTAATGTCCATGTAAACTTTTTAACCTCAAATTCAATTAAATTGTAATCCAAGTGGGCCAATCCGATAATTTTTTAAGTTAAGGAAATTCTGGGGTGTTACAATATTACCGTCTTTTTGAAATTTTCATCCCGAAAATCGACCGAAGTAGGTTTCAAACAAATAATACAAATAGCTCAGGATGAGCTACTCTCATTTCTAACTCCAGTTCCCAAGTGGCTTCCTCATTACCGTGTCTGTCCCATACCACTTTGACGAATGGAATCGCTCTGTTTTGTAACACCATTTGTTCTGTCTCAATTACTCAGACAGGCATCTCGATGTAAGATACGTCGCTTTGTACTTCTATGTCTTGCACATTCACCACGTACGATGGGCCAGGGTTGTACTTCCTCAGCATGGAAACATGGAATACATCGTGCAGTCCTGACAACTATGGAGGGAATATTAGACAATAAACCACTTCCCCCACCTTCTCATGGATTGGGAAGGGTACCACAAATCTGGGTGACAGCTTCCCTTTCTTTCCAAACCTCATGTGTCCCTTTCGTGGTGAGACCTTCAAGAATACTAGGTCTCCCACTTCAAACTCAAGAGATTTTTTTCTTTTGTCAGTGTAGCTCTTATGACGACTCTGCTCCGTGAGCAGATGCTGTCGTATCACCTTGATCTGTTCCGTGGTCTCTACAACTAGATCAGCTGCAATAAGAGCAGGCTCCCCGGCCTCTGTCCAACATACTGGGCATCTGCAAGGTCTACCATACAATGCTTCAAATGGAGCCATCTTTAGGCTTACCTGGTAATTATTGTTGTATGAGAACTCGACCAGTGGTAGATGATCTTCCCAATTACCCTTGAAGTCTAGCATGCAGGCTCTCAACATATCTTCCAATGTTTGTATTGTTCGCTCTGACTGACCGTCGGTTTGTGGATGGAAAGTCGTGCTGCATAATAAATTTTTCCACATAGCCGATTGCATGATCTGCCACACCCTGCCAATGAACCTGCCATCTTTGTCGGACACAATAGTCCTGGGTATACCATGTAGTCTGATGATGTCCTTGATATACCGTCGTCCCAGAGTCTCAGACGAATCTGTCATCTTGATAGGGAGAAAATGTGCAGACTTGGTCAGATGGTCCATTATAACCCAGATTGCATCATTGCCCTTTGAAGACATTGGCAGCCCTGTAACAAAGTCCATGGCAATGTGTTCCCACTTCCATTCTGGAATGGGTAGTGGTTTGAGCAGTCCTGGCGGCTTCTGATGTTCTGTCTTGACTTGCTGACAACATTTTGGTGCTACCCGGATGGATGGAGATCTTGATTGATGAGCTTCTGTCAACAACTCTCTCATGCAGCCTTGAGGTACCTATGTCCTGCCTCAGAATAAGAGACCTTGTCCAGGTCATAATTCCCATTCTAGTATGACCTATCCAATCGACCCCTTGGCCCAAATTTCTGCCACTTCAGGTTTTGTCCGTTGTTCTTGCTCAATCTTGGAAACCATACTAGACTGTATCATCAGATTATACATGCTCCCATGATTTTTGATGTACAATTTGAACTCTCGGATGGTCGTCAGCATTTCCCATTCTTTAATAATGAAACTGGCCACAGTGCATGTGAAATACGACTGAGGGCATCTGCCACTTTGTTTACCTTGCCAGGATGATATCGTAGTGCAAATTCATAGTCTTGCAGGTACTCCATCCATCTGCGCTGTCTCAAATTGAGCTTCTTTTGATCGAATAGATATTTTAAGCTCTTGTGGTCTGAAAACACCTCAAATTTCTCACTATATAGATAGTATCTCCAGCTTTTGAGGGCGAAGACCACTGCAGCTAGTTCTAGATCATGAGTGGGATAGTTGCCTTCATGGATTTTTAGTTGCCTTGAACCATATGCCACCACATGATGACTTTGAGTGAGAGAGCACCAAAGTCCTTCTCCTGAAGCATCACAGTATACTTCATATCCCTTGCCTCTCTCCGGCAAAATCATTATGGGAGCGGTGGTAAGCGTCTGTTTTAGATCTTCAAACCTTTGATTGCACACGTCAGACCATTCAAATTTGACTCCTTTCTGAGTTAGTCGGATGAGTGGAGCTGCAATCTTGGGGAAGTCCATAATAAATTTTCGATAGTAGCCAGCCAGTCCTAGAAAGCTGCGAATTTCGGACACATTCTTCTGAGCTTTCCAGTCTCTAACTGCTGCCACTTTAGCCTGGTCCATGGCTATTCCTCCTACTGATATGACGTGCCCCAAGAAGTTGACCTTAGATAGCCAGAACTCGCACTTGCTTGCTTTGGCATATAATTGATTCTTCTTCAGTGTGTCTAGGACTCTCCTCAGATGCTCCGTTTGCTCCTCCCGACTGGTGGAATAAACCAGGATGTCGTCAATGAAGATAATTACGAACTTATCCAGATAAAGACAGAATATGCTGTTCATCAGATCCATGAGCACTGCTGGTGCATTTGTGAGTCTAAAAGGCATGACGACATATTCGTACAATCCATACCGAGTTTTGAAAGCCGTCTTTTCTATGTCCTCATCCCTGACACGAATTTGATGGTAGCCTGACATAAGATCAATCTTGGAGAAATGGCTGGAGCGTCTAAGTTGATCGAACATATCATCAATTCTGGGTAGAGGGTACTTGTTCCTGACAGTCAGCTGATTCAACTTCCTATAATCCACACACATCTGAAGAGTACCATCTTTCTTCTTTACGAATAATACCGGTGCTCCCCAGGATGAGGTGTTGTGCCTGATGCATCCTAGTCTAAGCATCTCATCAATTTGTTTCTTCAGCTCAGACATTTCTGCAGGGGCCATCCGGTAATGAGGCAATGAATGAGTAGTGCCATGATAGAGTTTAATGTCGAAGTCAATGTCGGTTTTTGGAGGCAAACCAGGGAATTCTCTCAAAAATACCCCTGCGTAGTCTTTCATTACAGCAGGTAGTTCAGCCACCGGCGCCTTGTCTAGTCTAATACTATTCAGTACGAGATGGTTCATTTCTTCATGTAATTTCCTAGTCATAGGAATGTTCTGTCTGTTGGCATGCACTATAAACCGTTTTCCCTCGGGTGATCAGAATATCACTCTGCCAAGGTGACAGTCAATGCCGGCCTAAAAGGTAGCCAACTAGTCCATGCCAAATATGATGTCGTATTCTATCATCTCGAGTACCAGATAGTTGAATTTAAATTTGAACTCAGCAAGTTCAGTATCTACGGAGTTGTAGATTAGACCCAGTGATGTGTCTCCAATAGAGGATACAATAGTGAGCAGTGGATAGTTGCTGTACTAAGGTACAAGTAGCAGATATGAAGGTAATAGATATAAAGGAGTGGGATGCTCCTGAATCAAATAATGCACAAGCATAATAACTACCAACTACTACCATATCTTGAATCACTGAGTGATCCACCGTCTTTGGAGGAGGAACTAAAGTATATAGCTGTCCAGATCCTGCTGGAATGGATGTTTGCGACTGAGCTGGCCAAGTTGGAGGACGGAAAGAACCCCTGGAGTAGGAAGGTCTATTGTTTTACGGACACTCCCTCTTGATATGGCCTTATTGACCACACTGATAACAGGTGATAACACCTCGAGGAGACTAAGAGACTGGTCCTAATGTGGAGGGTTGACTGGGACGAAAACCACCAAACAATAGAGGCTGAGGGTTTCCCAAAGTTAGGTCTGAATTTCTTGTGAGGGCAAAAAGTACTTCCCCAGCTCTGGCTTCGTCTGTTCTCCACAAATCTAGTTGTCTCCATCAGCTCTTATTCTGCTACGCTTGCTCGACTGACCACTTCTGCCAAAGTAGCTGATTTGGAAATAGTGACTTTGGCCCTAATGCTAGGTCGCAGGCCTCGCTCAAACTTTCGGTCCTTCTTATTTTCTGTGTCCACCATGTATAGAGCATAACATGATAGACGAAGGAGTTTTTTATAGTATTCTGCGACGGTCATACTGCCCTGGACCAAAGCTATGAATGCCTGTGTCTGGCACTCCTTCTCTTCCTCTGGAAAGTAATGGTCTAGAAACATCCTAGCGAGTTGGTCCCAAGTTATCTATGTTCTATCCGCCGCTGGAATTTGCGCTTGTTGATGTTCTATGACCTTTTACCATTTGCTGGCATTGTCTACCAGTTGTGAGGTAGCCAACAATATTTGGTCCTGTTCATTGGTGATCTTAAGCAGCTTCAAGATCTTTGTGATATTTTCAATCCAATTCTCTGCTCCTGTGGGTCCGTCATTCCCTTTGAAATAAGGGGGACGCTGCTGTTGGAAATCTCTGACCATTGTTCGGTCCTAAGATTCATTGGAAGTAGTACCTCCATAGCCGTTCTAGTGTTGCTGTAGAATGGAGGTGACTACTACCTGCACTAAGCTCTGCAGCTCGGGAGGCACCTCAGGAATATTCACATTGTCATGTCTCTCTTCCTAATGCACGTTCTGTTTGGTATTTCTTCTTCTTGGAGGCATTTTCCTAAGTCATCGAAATATTGGTTGACTTAGTTTTCTCCTAAGGATTTGTGTTCAAGTACTTTTCATAATTGATCAAATAATCATAGGGAGGGGAAAGTTCTGTTTAGTTCTCTTATATATCACTTGTGTTCCTTACTTGGGGAAATTGCCTAAATGACATCTTGTATTTCTTGTTCTGGGGAAATTTTCTAGATATCACATGATGTTTCCTGCTCGGGGGAGGGACGACCCATTTCGCTAAGTTTGATAAATCTCCAACTTATAATGATTGTCCTTCCCTTGTTGTTGTTTTCCTCATCCAAGGTTGTTCTCAGATTGAATGCTTACAGTTTGATTATCATCAAAGTAAATTAATCCGGCCCCCATGCAGTAGACTCTGAAGAGTCGGTCAGTTGGGATTCTTATTTATCAATGAGACATGATACCGTATTAATCTTACTTCGCGAGACTCACACTTCATGTTTCTTTATGATACCAACTGCAGCGCCCTGTCCTTTTTCACTTTCATAAATCAGAGTATATTTTTTTTATAAGTGAGAGAGGAAGGGCCGTCACGATACGAGTCAAGTCTGAGTTTCCAAAACGACCCTTAACTGGCCACTATTACGTGTGCGTGGACTTAGTCCACTAAAATATTTTCACACGCTTTTCTTAATGCTTGTGGAATAATTTATATGAATAAGATGATATACATTCTCTTGTCATCATTAGGCAAGGAAAGCCAATTACCATAAAATTCAATAAAACTTAAAGATTATCAAAATCATAGCAAATAAGTTCTAAGGTGTCCCAAAATAGTTAAGTTATTATAATCCAAAATATAAGTCCTCTGAATACATCATTGGAATAAAAAACTAAGTAATTTGAACTTAATCTTCCCAAGTTCCTACGCTTGGCTCCTTTCCGGTCCCACGTCCTTTTGTTTTTCATTTCCTGTTCCATCATCTATAGGGTAGAAGTAGGGCATTAGTCAACATGCCCAGTAGGTATTCCAATTAGGGTTATGGTACACATAGGAGTAATATTAGATTAACATAAATCAAGGGTATATACATCATTAATGTCATATTTGTAAAACATCTTGTAAGTAATAAAACAATGCATGATGTCGATATCATAATCATGATAACATAAGTGTCATGTCATGGGTGTCAATGCCAAATGAAATCCCACCCAATGTCCATATCCAATCACATTATAAATCAATCAATGGTTTCCTTGGCCAATTATGTCCACAGTGTTTTAGGTAGCAACCACCAGGGCACTGTATACCCATCAACAAATTAACTGGGATTACCGATGGAGTGTGGACTTTTCCCTCTGCGCAGGGTTTCGGGACTAACTACCCAGGAGCTCTTTGGCCCAATTACGCCGTACCTTTTCTATCAACCGGACGAAGCCAAATCTCAATAGTTCATATAGATTCTTATAAGCTAATCTCAAGCCCAAATCATGTCCGGACCGCTCAGAACTTGGCTTGTTGGTCATATGTGTTCTGTCCCATGCCATGCATGAGGTAATACATGCAAGAATTCCATTTCATTTGAAAATACATAATATCATTGAGATCAACTCATAATCATATACAATTTATTTAGACAATGCATTCATCATATTTTGAATATAACGAGTGTCATATTATACTCGATAATGTTCTCAATGAGGTAGGAATCCTACCAATGTCCAATATACTATCCTTTCTTGTTTTGCAAGGATAACACTAACAATCGAGTGAGACGAATCGCAATCTCTTTGCGAACCTCTTTACCTTATCAAATTCAAACATACATATTAGTTTGATCTTCCATTTTAATTTCATCACCCTTCCATCTTATGAAAGGCTATGGAGGATGATCAAGAATAAAACTTTTTAATTCAGTCGACTGAATCTGGAATTTAGTCGACTGAAACACAACCAGATCCATCTCTGTTTGACTCGTAAACTATCAATCGGCTGAAACACAACCAGATCCATCTCTGTTTGACTCGTAAACTATCAATCGGCTGAAACACAAACAGATCCCTTACGTGTTTGGCCAGCAACTTTCAGTCGACTAAATCATAAGATTCAGTCGGCTGAAACACAACCAGATCCCTTATGTGTTTGTCCAATATACTTTTAGTCGACTGAATCATAAGATTCAATCGGCTGAAATACAACCAGATCCCTTATGTGTTTGGCCAGTATACTTTCAGTCAGCTAAAATACAACCAGATACTATACATACTTGGCCAGTATACTTTCAGTCGATTTAATCACAGATTCAGTCGCTGAAATACCAATAGATCCCATATGTGTTTGACCCGTAAAATTTCAGTCGACTGAATCATAAGATTCAGTCGGTTGAAACACAACTAGATCCTTTACAAGCTTGGCCAGTATACTTTTAGTCGACTGAATCACAGATCCAGTCGGGTGACTTTGGGTCAGATCCTTCGTGTGCTTAGCCAGTACACTTTCAGTCAACTGAATCATAAGACTTAGTCGGCTGAAATACAACCAGATCCTTTTTGCGTTCGGCCAGTTTACTTTCAGTCAACTGAATCACAAATTAAGTCGGCTGACTTTGGGTCAGATCCTTTGTGTACTCGGCCAGCACACTTTCAGTCGACTGAATCATAAGATTCAGTTGACTGACATTGTGTTATATCTTTTGTGTTTGCATGCATTGTAAGGCCCTTCTCCTTGAAATCCATCCTTAATCATATCTAAACATGGATTCCATTTTCAATACTTAACTTAATGAGTTTATCCTACCCACTAGCCAAGGTTAGGGTTTTTCATAATCCATCCAATCATAGCATCATCATAGCATGAGTTCGGATTAATCTTATGGTTGTTTTATTTCAACCCATAACCATCCTTTGGATGGATTTCCAATTCCATGGCCTTATAACATTTTTGGCCATTCATTCCAACCAATCATGGAACCCATGGGTTCGGCCACACCATGGTCTAACCTATGGTTTCCTTAGATGCATTCCCATATTAATAAGTTTAGACATACCTTCCTTTGATCTCCTTCTTTTCTTTTGATATTTCTCTTCTTCCTTAATTCTTGTTCTCCTTTCTTTTTTCTTCAAAGCAGTTTTATCAGAACCGGACCGAACCACAACTGAACCGGTGGTTCAGTTGTGACCGCCGAATCTGGGGTTCGGTCCACCCCAAAAACTGCATTTGGGTCAAAACCGCATAAAACTGGTCAGACCCGTGGTTTAATGCGGTTTTTACCCAAAGACCGTGAACGGTGAACCTCAGTTCAGATATTTAAATTTTTTTTTTGTTTTTTTTTTAATTTTCCCCTTAAAAATGTATATATTTGAAATATAAATGTTTATTACTATTACTATCCCATATATTTCACCGTTTTGGTATATTACTCAGAGTTTGAATGTTATTTTTAATATTTATATTAATGTTATTGGTAAAATATATCTTACTTAATATTATATATAATATTTATATTATTTTAATACTTGACTGGCTTTGACCGGTGTTGACTGCGATCGAACCCGGTTGAACCCAGACCTGCTCGGAGATGGTTCGTTACACGGTTCGGTTCTGATAACATTGCTTCAAAGTCTCCAAGTGTATGGAGGTAGAGGTGGGAGAGAAAGGAGAGGAGTGGAGAGAAATCTCTTGTTCAAGAGAGGAGGGGTCGACCAAGGGGTTTAGAGTGCCCCTTGGTTTGGGTTTTTATGTTTAAGACTTAAACTCTTCATTTTCTCTCATTATAGCTTGGTTTTGTAATGCCCCGCCCTTTTTCACTCGCCGAAAATCAGGGTCTATTTTTTTTAAAAAAATAAAGAGTGAGAGAGAGCGAGACACCACGACGCGAGCTAAGTCCGGGTTTCTAGACCCAACCCTTAACTGGCCAACAATACGTGTGCGTGGACGAAGTCCACTAAACAGTTCACACGCTACATCAATTGCGGAATAAACATATGGAATAAGATTTCATCCATAACCATAACATAAATTCTAAACAAGGAAGTCAATCACATAAAATTAGCTGAGGTTCAATTATCCAACCACATTGTCAAACCATAGCAAAATAAATCTAAGTTATTACAGTCCCAAAGTGCAATTATCTCAAATACATTGTTCCAAAATAAATATTAAATAAGGTAAGCATAAGTTATCCAAGCTCCTAAGCTTGGCTTCTTTCACATCCATCACTCATTCCATTCCCTGTACCATCATCTAAAGGTAGAAGTAGGGCGCTAGTGAAAGCGCCTAGTAGGAATTCCAAATAAGGTTATACACATAGGATTAGTATAAAATCACGATAAATACATCATATCAAAACTGTGAACAACTTCTAGTACTAAAATCAGTGCATAATGCTCATAAAAAAATTATGCTAACTTAATGCCATGTCATGGGTGTCATATGCCAATGATCTCCCACCCAACTTCTGTATCCAGCCATATCACAAATCACATTAGTAGTCCCCTTGATGAACAAAGCCACATCAAGTATTCACTGTTATGTCTTCCCACGTATCTTAATCGGCAACACAGAATGGAGCGTGGACTCCCCCCCACGTTTGTTTATCGAACACACCGAATGGAGCGTGGACTCCTCCATTGTGTTCCCTCCCATGCCATGCATGAGGTAATGAGTGTAATGATGCCATTTCATATCCAAGTACATAATAGCATGGAAAATCAATTCTTAAAACATAACCAAAATAAAATCAGTGCATGAATATAATCCACGGTGTGTCAACAAGGTAGGAATCCTACCAACGTCCAAGATGATATCCTTGTTGTTTTCGTGAGGGTTACATTCAATGATCACTTCTAAACGGAATTTCAAAACCTTGTTTGCGAATCTCCTTGTCCTTATTACATTTAGCACATAAATAAATCAATTTGATGATCCATTTGATTTCTATCATCCCTACATCATTCCATGTTCATTTCCATTTACGCATCATACTTCTTAAACCGGTTAAGACCCTCATAGGGGTTCGGCCATACATCATGGCTAAAATGTGTTCAAGTCCATAAAAAAAACTATCACGGCCATACAACATGGCCGAACCTCAGTCTTTGGTTTTTTACCCCCTTTTTTTTTAATCCTTGTTTTATTTTAACAATGCGAGTCAATCATCATTTCTGGAAAAAATTATTTAAAATCAATTTTCACTTTTAAATTCAGTCGACTGAATCAAGAATTCAATCGACTAAACCCGACAGATTACAGTTCGTTGCCCATCCTGCAGATGGTAGAAACCCGTCCCGTGAACGATAGAAGCCCGTCCGCAGACAATGAAATTCGTCCGCAGACAATACCCTATCCATGTTTGTTACTCATCCGCGGACGATCGAAACTCGTCCCGCAGACGATAGAAACCCGTCCCGGAGACGATAGAAACCGGTTCCACAAACAGCACAATTCGTCCGCGCCCACAACACCTGGTCCACCTCTGTTACCCATTACCCATCATCCATGACCCGCTACCTGTCACCCGTTACCCATTCTGCAGACAGAGCAATCCGTCCAGAGACAACACTCTGTCCATATTCGTTACCCGTCCTCGGACGGTCCACACCCTTCCCGCAGAAGGTAGAAACCTGTCCCATAGAGAGTGCAACCCGTCCGCAAACAACACTCTGTCCATGTCTGTTACCCGTCCCGCGAACAGTCGAAACCTGTCCCACGGACTGTAGAAACCCGTCCGTGGACGGTAGTACCCGTCCAGAAGATAGTGTAACCCATGTTCAGTCCTCCTTGTTTGATTATTTGTAAATCTCTTCTTCATGAGATTCATTCTTTAATTTTGTCTAAACATGGTCATCAATCATACCTCATTTTAACAACTTTATCTTACCCACCAAACAAGGTTAGGGTCTTTTCCTTTTTGTTCCAAACATCTAACCATTCCTTGAATGGATTTCAAAGTCCATGGTCCCATAACATTTTGACCATCTATTTCAAATCAATAAATAGAATCCATAGGTTCGGCCAAACAATGGCCAAATCTATGGCTTCCCTTAGTTCATTCATTCTCATGTCATCAAACATAATCCTACATTCAATCCCTTTGGTTGTTGATCCTCAATACCTATCCATTCCTTGAATGGATACCGATTCTATGATCATTCGACGATTTGACCACTTATTCCAACCATTCTTGTAATCCATGGATTCGGCCACCCATGACCAAGTCCATGAATTCCTTAATCACATTCCCATCTAAAATAACCATAGAACATACCTTTACACATGTCCTCCTTACTTTTGTTGTTTCTTTGCTCTTTAGTCCTTCTCCTTCCTTAATCCTTGTTCTTCAGTTTCTACAAGTGTAGAAACCAAAATAGGAGAGAGAGATGAGAAGAGAAGAAAATCTCTTTGTTCCAAGGAGATGCAATCGGTCCAAAGGTGTAGTTGAGAGAGAGAGATGAGAAGAGAATGCACTTCTCCTTGTTTCAATTTGTGAATTTCGGCCAAGGGGTGTGAGCAGCCCCTTGGCTTGTGTCTCTTGTAATTCCACCTAAAAACCCTTCACCTCCCTCATTAAAGTTTCCTTTGACCAATGAGTCCCTCGGTTTAACCAAGGTGACCCTTGGTTCAAACCAAGCACCCTTTGGGCTCCCAATCTGTCCTCTGGGGTTTCATCCCATGAGATGAAACTTTCTCCCTCTTCCAACATGTGTACCTTGGAATTTTGCCATTTGGGTTTCATCTTTTGGATGAAAAACCCTTCCATTTCCATTTCAACTCACTCATCTCAACTCAACTTTATTTAACTTATTTAAATCAACTCAACTTAACTCAATCCACCTTGACTCATTTCGAATTTATAAATTAACTCAAACTGATTCAAATCATTTAAATTTATTCATTAACTCAATTCTTTTGAACTCACCCATGGTTGACCAAATCAACCATGACATGTCTATCCTAACACATGGCACTTGGGTCCCACTTGGCCATGTCACTCACATGCCATCTCATATACATGCCACCTCACTTGATGAGGTGGATCCCATTGTAACGCCCGCCCCTTTTCACTCGATAATCAGAGTCTTTTTTTTTTTAATAAGAGTGACAAAGGGCGCGGACGTCCCGACGTGAGTTAAGTCCGAGCTTCTAAAGTCCGGTCCTTAGCTGGCCAACACTACGTGTGCGCGGAACTAAGTCCACGAGGAACGGTTCACACGAAGACGTAAGCTAGAGGAATATTATACTAAGTGCGGAAATTATAATAGAGTCTAACCTACAATTTTAGATAGCAGGGAAGATACATCATTAAATTACTAAAATACCTCAAAATCACAATGTCTAAAATAAAATCCAAAATATAGTAAGAAATCTAAAATTATTACAATCCGACAAGTTAAGCTACTCAAATTACATTTTTCCAAAATAAACTAAGTAAACTAAGTAGCTCGCTTCCCCAACCTCCTAAGCTTGGCTCCCGTCTCGTCCTTCGTTTCTGCCATCTCCTGTGTCATCAGCTAGGGTAGAAGTAGGGCATTAGATAACGCGCCCAGTAGGACTCCGAGTAGGGCTAACACATGGATTAGTGATAACAAAGCATATAGATAATATTATAACGAAAAACCATAAAATGAATGCTATGCCATGGGTGTCTGTGTTATGAATCCCACCCATCATCCTTACTATCATGATGCCATATCCCCCTTGACGGAAAAACCTCGTCAAGATATAAACAATCACAAATCATCCCCCTTGACTGCAAAACCTCGTCAAGATATAAACAATCACAAATCATCCCCCCTTGACGGCAAAAACCTCGTCAAGATATAAATAATCACAAATCATCCCCCTTGATGGCAAGGCCTCGTCAAGATATAAACAATCACAAATCATCCCCCCTTGAAGGCAAAAACCTCGTCAAGATATAAACAATCACAAATCATCCTCCCTTGACGCAAAAACCTCGTTAAGATATAAACAATCACAAATCATCCCCCTTGACGGCAAAAACCTCGGCAAGATATAAACAATCACAAATCATCCCCCTTGACGGCAAGGCCTCGTCAAGGTGTCCCCATGTTTGCTTCTCGGTTGCCCCGACGGAGCATGGACTCCGGTTTCATTTCATCCTTCCCATGCCATATCCCTCCCATGTCATGCATAAGATGTAGATGCCATATGCCATGTAATATATATAATCCATAGTCTTAATATAGAATTCATAACTTAGCATATAATTCATAGCCTTGCATTATGCCATATAAAATACATAAATCATGATCTTGAAAACTCATCATAAAACAAACATATAATTTCCAAAATAAATCAAAGAAACCATCACACAATCCATAGCTTACAAAAAGGTAGGAATCCTACCGAATACCGACTGGCGTCACTTTACGTTTCCGTCCGATAATCCGGTCACCGATACGCGCACCGCTTGCAATGTCCGATACCTTATTATACATCATCAATTAGACTCACGTTTTAATCATTTAAGTCCATTAATCATACCTTAGCGGGGTTCGGCCATACACCATGGCCGAACCTCACTAACTAGGTTTGTGGGTCCCATTTAATCCATTAATTATTTTAATTACATGAGTCTAGAAACCAGCCACCCTAGGCTTATTAACCTACACAAGGTCATCTTTAAAACACCTAAGTCCATGATTAATCTACATGGGACTCTTGAATTTGGCCATTATTTATGATTTTGCCACTGCTCCTCCATGGTCAGGTTCTCATTTCATTTCTCCATTCTTAGGCCCATAATTGATCCATAATCTTAGATCCATTAATGACTCACCAATCATGAATACAACCATTAAAATCAGCCACTATCTTAACCTAATTCCCATTAATTAAAGCATATTCATAGACCTTAATCTTAGCCTATCCATTGGTTCACAAAATGGGTCCCATTGATGTCTCATTAACCATGACATAACAACACTAAAATCAGCCATTTAATTAACCTAATCTCCATTCATTTAAACACATACATAACCCCCATACTTAGCCCATTAATGTGGCTCATAAAAATGGGTCATGGGTTCGGCCATACACCATGGCCGAACCATGATGTTTAATTTCCTTATTTTCTCTTCGATCTTTTCCCACATTTTTGATCCACATCTTAGATCCCTTAATGCCTTACCACTTCATGTCATAGGATCTTTAAATCAGCCCCTTTAATTAACATTAGGCTCACTTTCTTGAGTCCATCAAACTACCAACATTCCCTATTATTTTTTCCCTATTTACATATCCATTAAATTATGAATACATTACCATAGGGTTCATCATTCATTGGTGACATTTAAGACCATAAAACATTAATCTCATCCATGGATTCCTTCATTTAAAAACCCTTTTCAAAAATTACTATCATTCTTTCATTTAAAACTTTAAAAATCATTAACCACTTAACATAGCCTCCATTCTCTAACCCCATTAAAATTCTAACACCATCACCATAAGTTCATGGTCCATCATTATTCATGCGTTTTAAAGGCCAACAAAATCATTCAATCTTCCATGAATTCATCATAAAAACCCCTTTAAAAAATTACCTACATTTAATTATTAAAATCTTAAAACCCTAAATCATCCTCCATGGCTTCCATTCTTTATAAACCATAATAAATCAATTAATCACCTATCATGGTTTTGACCTTACAAACCCCATTCCAATTACTTAATTACTCACCATGATTCCTTCCAAAAATTCCATACATCCATGCTTTAAATTAATTTAATTTACATAATGTCCTTAATCCATTTATTTTTTCTTAACCCTAATTTACCCATAGGGTTTTGTCCATTTTTCATCCTTCCATGGGATTGATTTGAGATCCAAGGCCCATAATGTTTTGGCCACCACTAAATCTAATAAATGGACCCCAAATCTTAAACTTTAGAAAAATCCAATCTCTTGTTTAGAAATACTTACAATCCGTTGGCTCCTCCGACTTTC